>PVLC010021092.1:0-28553 GCA_004027655.1 Graphiurus murinus
TTTTGTGGTACTGGGGATTGAACTCAGGGGCGTTCTACCTCTGAGCTATACCCCCAGCCCTATTTTTTATTCTTTATTTTGAAACAGGGTCTCACTAAGTTGTGGAGTGCCTCACTAGGTAGCTGAGGCTGGCCTCGAACCCAGATCCTCCAGTCTCAGCCTCCCGAATGCTGGGATTACAAGTGTGCGCCACCACGCCGGGCTTCCAGTGCTTCTGAATACCCCACACAGCCGGTAGACAGCGAGGTCTCTCCTCATGCTTTTGTGGAGAAACCAAATGCCTCCCTGATGGTGCCCATGAGTATTACATACTGTTCTAATCTCCCATTCATACTTACCATAATTTGAATCTAAAATGTATCCTAAAGGCCTATATGTTAAAGGTTTAGTCTCCAAGCTAGATGTGGTGGCGTACACCTGTAATACCAGTATATGGGAGGTGAAGACAGGAAAGTAGTAGGTTTGGGGCCAGCCTCAGCAGCTTAGCAAGACCCTCAGTATCTCACTGAGACTGTTTCAAAATAAACAACAAAAAATAAAAAGGGATGGGGGTGTAGCTTGTATGTAGGATGCCCCTGGGTTCCATCCCCAGTACTAAAATAAAAGGTATCGTCTCCAGCTTGGTGTTTTGGGAAGTGGGGGCACCTTTAGGGGATGTGGTCTAATGGGAGTTCTTCTGGTCATTGGGAGCGTACCTTCAAAGGAGATGGTAGAACCCCACCACTTCCTCTCTTTTTTGTGCCCCATGCATGAGCAGCTTCCTCTGCTACATGCTCCTACCATCATGTGTCCTCTTGCCACAGGCCCAAAAGCAAGGGTCGGAACACCAGAGAGCCTTCACAATATGTCACCAAACCTCCTGCACCCAATGTTCCAGCTCCTGCGGTGCAGGAAGGGGTGCTAGAAGGATGTGGGCACAGGCTGACTCCATTCACAGTCTCCTCATGGCTCTCTCTCAACTCCCAGCCCTCCCTTCTTCCTATATTTAAACCATTCCAGCATCAAGACTTCCTCATGTCATAAAAGATGGAATCATGTTCTTTCCCAAAAGGGAAAGATAAAAGTTCTATCAGACACTGTGTCATTTAAAAAAATTTTTTTTGCAAGGGTTCTATATCCTAATGATTGTCTGTGTTCTAGTCTAGCTCATTCATAAGTATCTTTGCGCCTTATAACATAGAAACCAAAGTATAAAGTCACATCTTTTTTAAAAATTATGCTGCAGAGGATTGAATCCAAGGACATTATACTTCTGAGCTACACCCCCCCACACACATTATAAATTTAAAAACCCAACATGACAAAATTTAAGAAAGATTTTTTATTGATGTTCTGCCTGATTCATTTCTGAACTATTTTTTTTTTTTTTTGTCCAGACTGACTTCTAGCTCTGTAGATTCCCAACCTTATTTCTTTTCCACTGTCCATACATTTATGGTGCTAGGCAACACAGAAAATGTGTGTCACGAGTATGACTGCACCTTGGGCAGAAGGAATATTTCTAGAAGTTATTCATGCATCCAGGTGGCTTAGAAATGACTTAAATCTGTGTGGACGTGACCGTGAGCCAGTTAAGTACATCCTGTTAAGCCCAAACTAAATGATGTATCCTGATTAAATTGGTGGAATTTTAAATGTGCCAGTGACTCCCACACATGAAAGAAAGTAAGACAAAGGAAGATATCAAGGGAGGCACTAACCCAATATATTTAAAATGTCTGATTCTTGCCAATTTTACTACAATTCATGCAATAGAAGGGCCATTTGTAGGCCTTGGAAGAGGCCCATGCTAATGAGAAACTCTAATAATTAGTCAGTCATCATCAACTTCATGGTTAATCTGGTTAATCTGCCACTGAACAATTGCCTCATGATTATATGGCTTTTTAAATGTATTCATGAGCCAGCTGTGGAGGCACACACCTGTAATCTCAGTACTTGGGAGGCTGAGATAGGAGAATCTCAGGTTTGAGACCAGCTTTGTTAACTTAGAGAAGCTCTCAGCAATGTAGCAAGACCCTGTTTCAAAATAAAAAGGGCTGGGGGTATGGCTGGGAGGTAGACTGCCCTTGGAGATATATATATATATATATATATATATATGTGTGTGTGTGTGTGTGTGTGTGTGTGTGTGTGTGTGTGTCTGTGTGTCTGTGTCTGTGTGTCTGTGTGTGTGTGTCTGTGTGTGTGTGTGTGTATCAAAATGTACTAGCCAGGCATGGTGGCGCACGCTTGTAATCCCAGCATTTGGGAGGCTGAGACTGGAGGATCTGGGTTCGTGGCCAGCCTCAGCTACCTAGTGAGGCCCTCCGCAACTTAGTGAGACCCTGTTTCAAAATAAAGAATAAAAAGTAGGACTGGGGGTATAGCTCGGAGGTAGAATACCCCGAGTTCAACCCCCAGTACTGCAAAAAAAAAAAAAAAAAAAAAAAAAGTATTGATGGAACCAGAACACTATAATAACATGTTCTTATCTATTATCCACTTCTAAACTATTTGAACAATCTCTTCCTTAACATTTGAAAATTTTGTTTTTCTCTTTACTCTTTTTAAGGTTTTTTGGTACACTGTAATTATATATAATCATAGTGAGATTCATAGTGATACATCCATATATGCACATAACATTTCTGGTCTGTTTCCTTCCTTGCAACCCCCACCCCACCACTCTTCTGGTTTCTTTCGTTTTCACGAGTTCCCCCTTTCTTTCCTATTTTTCTCTCTAGTTTCCACATATGAGGGAAACACATGTGGCCCTTGATTTTGTGAGTCTGGCTAATCTCACTTCGCATGATGGTCTCCAGTCCCATCTATATTCCTGCAAATATGACATAATTTTGTTTGTTTCACTCTCCGAACACATTTTTCCATTCTACTTTCTCCTCATCATTCTATTATAATCTTTTTTTTATTATTATCATTCATTTCATTTTAGTGTTGGGGATGGAATCCAGGGCCGCACACATACTCACAATGCACTCTACCACTGAGTGACACCAGTCTAATGTAGAGTTGGTTTTTTTTTTTAAAAAAACAGTTTAATTAAGATACCGTTCATGTACCATACAATCCACACATTTAAAATGTTCAGTTCAATGGCTTTTAGTGTAGTCATCGAGTTGTGACTCCACAACCACAAAACAGTGTAGAATATTTTCAGTTCAGAATACTGTGTCCCTCAGCCATTGCCTTACAAATCCCTCATCTTCACCTCCCTCGCTTTCAGCCAAACATTAACCTATTTTCTGTTTCTCGAGAGTTTCCTATTCTGGAAATTTCATATCAACAGAATCCTACAATACACAGTTCTTTGTGACTGGCTTCCTTATGGTTGGCCAAGACTGTCAAGATTCACCCGCTATTTATGCTTGAACAATGGATTGATCTCCCTTTCCTGCAATCCAAACGTGCATATGAGTTGAAATTTTTAAATGATCTTTTATCTCCTGTGACTGAAAGATTGTAGGAGCTTAAGTATTTTCTGGGTTGAATCACCATTACAATTGTTATCCTGTGCAACTAAGTAAAAAGCCACACAAATCTGTTATAAATATGGATAAAACATGATTATGTTAGTAAGTCGAAGGAGCACAACATTACTGGATAATGCACTGCTCGTATGATGAATTTTTCTCATTTAATTTTTTTGTGGTACTGGGTATTGAATCCAGGGGTGTTTTAACTTTGAGCTACACCCCCAGCCCTATTTTATTTTTTTATTTTGAACATGATCTCGCTAAGTTGCCATGGGTCTTACTAAATTGCTGAGGCTGGCCTCCAGCCTTCAACCTTCCTGTCTCAGCCTCCCAAGTACTGAGATTACAGGAGTGAGCCACCATGCCTGGCCCTGGCAGAGTTTTGAAGGTTTCTAAGCCCAGGGTATTTGAAGACTCCTAAACCACTGTTTGAGACCAGGAAGGCTGAGGACTATTGCTTTCTTTTATAAAGTGAATATTCGAACACATCCTGAGGCAAGGGTTATATATAGGTGAGAATCTGGAAATAAATAAGAGTTCTGTTAAAAATGATCTGTATACCATTGGGAACAAGGAGTTTGCAAGTCACTGAGCTAAAGGATCTTAGATTTTCATTCCTAAAGTCTGCCCTGCAAATCCTCCTGATACGGGTCTTGGTATTGGTCAGGGTTCAATAACAGAGCAGAATCTGCTCTGGGTAGTTGAGCAGGAGGGGATCTGTTACAGGATATTAAATGGCTCATGAAGTCACTGGGGAAGGTGAACAAGCAGGCTGAGTCCCAAGCTCCCACGAGCAATGCCCGGAGTCCCAAGGATGGAAGAGGCTCTGGTCAGAGGGCAATCTGGCACTTTGGGAAGCTCCCGCAGAGTTGCAGCTCCGGGCCGTCCTGCCATTGCCATGAGCCAGGTGGTGTTTACATTTCTGACCATTGTATAAAAGAAGGCAGACTAAAAAAGGATGACAGAGACTGAGCTCCAAATGCCCAGACCAAGGGCCACCTGGCAGGTGCTGGGGACCACGATTCCCTGCAGCTTCTGAGACTGCTCCAAGACTCATCGGAATAGAGTGAACATGGCAGCTAGAGTGGATGAAAAGAAGAGACTAACCATCACCCATGTTTATTGTGCCTTGTGGGAGGAATCAGTCCAAGGAGCTAGTAGCATGGCTTCCCAAAGCTCCTGGGCAGTTAGCTCATCACATCAGGAATCTGTGTGCCCATTTTTACTGACAGGTGACTCAGATCCATCATGCATGAACCCATGCTCTGTGCATAGATGCAGAATATGACGACCGTGTTTTCTGGAGAGCTTCTGGTTTGCTTCACATGCAAGGGGTGATTTTTGTCCCCGGGTCTTTCTAAAGACCCTTTGAGGTAACTTTATGCTTCTTCAAAGATTGATGTGCCAGGAGGGCAGGATTTTTATTGGTTTTCTCCACTGCCTTTACCAAAGACAGAGCAGGTGCTTAATAAGCTCAGACATGTCCCAAATCAGGACAGTTTATCTGAGGATTTTTTTTTACTTTATGATACAAGTTAGCACACGTTCAGTAGAAGCCATGCTTTGAGTCGGATCTTTTCCCAGGCCAGTGATATGTGGCGTCTCCGTCAGACTTCTCACTACTATAATCCAAAGCAACTGACCACACAATGTAGAGGAAGGAAAATTTATTTGTTCAGAGGATTTTTTTTTGGAGATTTTTGGGTCTGTCCGGATGAGGCAGGGTTCTGTGGATCTCAGGGCATGGTGACAGGAAAGAGACAGAGAGATAGAATATGAGAACACAAGGGGTCTGCATCTCCCATCATGGAGGCCAGAAGCAAGAATGCCAAGCAAAGAAGCAAGGGATTCAAAGACACAAGCACAGTCCCCACGGACACACCCCACAGACCCACCTTTTCCAGCCACGCCCGCTTGCCTAGGTTACTGCCCCAGTCAATCCACTCACATCTGCTGAGATGACAGCCTTCATGACTTAATCACATCAACCCTTGACATGTGGTCTGATCCTCTGTCATGACGCTGGGCAGTGACGGTGACTGCAGCGTCCAGCCTACCCCGCGACCACGAGGAGGAAACATGTTGCCTCTGCTCTACAACGCTGCTTTGACTTGTGATCGTTTCAACGCATGATGGGTGTATCTGGACATAACAGCATCATGGAGGAGCATCTGTGTTCAATTTATGGATAAAGTAATGAGTTCTTGGCAGGATCCCAGACTCATTGCTTGTTCCCTGGTTAGATCTTTTTTTTTCTCAATGTCTGAGTGACAGATTGCCAGCAAGATGAGGAGCCACAATTGTCCTGGGTCCTGAATGACAACCCAGGTGGGATCCAGAGGAAATAGGGACATACAACCTACACACACACACCCAGGCCCTGGGAGTTGAGCATTGCTGGTTACCGTGAGATAACCCAGCTGATTTCTCCTGATGTACTCATTCCCCTCTTTTTAATCCTCTATGTCTGTTTTATCACCTGTGAAATGATGACACTAATATCCACCAGTCAGCTGTATGCAGATATTAAAAGAGACAAAGGGGCAACCATTTCCTTCCAGATTAAGCCTTCTCCAAAGACCATCTAGCTTAGTGACTTAGCATGCATGAAAAGCAGAGTTTCCTTCACAGCTGCAGTATCATGTGTATAAGGTTTTAAGTTCACTGCTGCAGATTTGATGATGATGAGTCAGAACGGGCAATGCCAAGAGAACCTCATGCCTTTGGCTTGGGATCTTCTGAGCCTCCATTGCAGACCGGTTCTACATCATCTTGAGAAAGGTTGAAAGGGTTTTCAGGTGAACCTTGCCTTTGCCTCTCGCCGTGTTTGTAATTCACAACTCAGCAGGTGTGGACCATCTGTTCGTGGCTCCATGGGTTCTTAGCGCCTGCCCACAGGGCTGGAGTGGAGGACATTTCTAGTGCTCCCCAATATCTTCGCCCTCCCCTTCTTGAACACAGGGAGGACTGACGTTCCCAGCACCCCCCAGAGACGACTTGCTTTGGCTGATGAGAAGCCAGTGGCAGAGACACAGGTGGCTACAGGTGGATGCATTGAGGAGCCGCTGCAGATGCCCACACTCTCTGCTGGCAGTCATGACTGAAGCCTTCTGGGCAGATGGGGGTGGAGATGGCAGGACCTCAGGTGGCGGCTGGGATGAGCAGGGAGCTCTCCTGCAGACACGTAGCTCGGGCAAGAAATTGACTATTGTTTTGAGTCATGGAAATTTGGGCCTCGTTTCCTATTTCTTTACTATGTGGAAGCTGGAGAGAAAATGGGAAACAAAAGGGACTTCAGATAAATGAAGAGAGAGACCAGTAGGAAAATGGAAGAGGATTGGGGGAGGGAGGTGGGGAGCTGTTCTGGCCAGCATTCTCGCAGCTATAATCTAAAAGATCGACCCCGTAACTTAGAGGAAATAAGATTTATTTTCTTACGGTTCTGGGTTCAGTCCATGTGAGGCTGGGGATCACAGATCTCAGGACATGGTGGCAGGAGGCAGAGAGAAGGGGAGCACATGGGCTGTGCTCCTCACATCATGGAGGCCAGAAGCAAGCAGGAGAAGGAGGAACCATTTATAGAATCCCCAAGGCCACAGCCCTAGGAATCCACCTCCAGCCATACTTGACTAGACTGGGTCACTACCCCGATAAATCCATTCTATCATTACAAGCCTCATGACCCAATTACATCAGCTCCAATCATTAATAAATGAACTCCTTGGAGAACATTTTATGTCTCACTATAACAGGAGGGAAAAGGGAGACTTGAGGAAAGAAACAGTTCAAATACTGCCACGTCCGTCTATGAAGGTGTCACTACCAATCTTGCTAACACAGATGGGGGTGGGAGCCAGAGAGAGTCACACCAAGGGATGAGTGTATGACTTTGAACCTCACTATGATACATAATTACAGCACACCAATAAAAGTATACACAAATTAAAGTCGTTTAACCTAATTCTGTTGAGAACGAGGCAAAGTCACAATGATTGGACTTCTGGCCTGAAGTTTTGGATTTTAGATGTCACTAAGGGAAACATGTGCTTGGTCCCTCTGTCTCCCAGGACATTGAATTGGATTTTCTCTGGGTCGTCTTATGCTTTTATTAATTCACTTTTATCCTCCCTCTTATCCACCTATTTATCCAGCCAGCTTGTACCCATCCACTCATCCACAAGTCCGTCCATCCATCCATCCATCCTTCCTTCCTTCCTTCCTTCCATCTGCTCACTCATCTGCATGTCCATCCATCATCCATCTATCCATCCATTCACTCATCCACTCATCCTATCCATCTAACCATTCATGTATCCATCCTTATTCTAGAGACCAAAAGCAAATGACTAATTAAACAATAATATTTTCACAAAATCCAACTCATCTGTTTCACTCACTATTGTTATGTCAAAGTAAGCTTAAAGAAGGAAGCAAACTTTGTCATCTATTTTTCTTTAGCTGACATTAATTGCTGAGATGAAGAAGAATGAAGCGTTTTCACTCTGGAAAAGCCCTTTTTGTCTTTACGGAGGGCCCTGCTTCATTTTCGTTTTGTGCCGAGAGAATTAAATAAGGAGCCCTTGACTGCGGGTCAGACAGCTGGAAAAGGTATCTACGCAAATATATTCGAATTGAAATAGCTTTGCTCCTCTTCTTACATCAACTTGCTGAATCAAAAAAGAAACTTCCTCTTACTGGAAACTCAATTCCCAGCAAATGGGGAGAAAGCAATAGAAACCTGCAGAAAGTATCACAACGCAGTGACATGACAACCTTGTGGCTAGAGGTTCCATCCAGAAGGGAGACAGCGCAGCAAGAAAACCAAAATAAGATTTACAGGGCACATTTACATTGTGGAAGCCGAGCCCATGACCGTAACTCTGTAAGGAATCCGACAAGGAAAACATAACTCCTGTCCCACAGAAAGGACGAAGGGCCATAGGCTAAGATTCTGGGGTGAGGAGGAATCCCTAGACAGAAGGGGAATTTTGCTGTTTGCTATCAGGTAATAGCTCATGTTTCCCTTGGAGCAACAGCTGGGAAGATGGAGGTTCATTAGAAAACTGGCCACATCTCCAGCCTAGAAATATCAATAAACCCACTCCAGTCATTACTCTCTTTCCTTTGGTTAAGATGAGGCTCCATTGCATATAAAGGAAAACCCCCCAGTAATAGCAGCTTACACATACGAGTATTTATTTTACCAACAAATTTTGATGTAGGTGGCCCAGGGCTGGTGCAACAGCCTTAGAATGTCTGCAGAGACCCACACCCCTCCTGCCTCTCTGCTCCTATATCCTCGGTGCATTCCTCCCATTTTTAGGGTAGTTTCATGGTCCACCATGGCTGATGGAGTGCCTATCATCACATCTACTTTCTAGACAACAGAAAAAAAAAAAAGGTGCCCTAAAAGGGAAAAATATGGGCTCATTATCCAAATGAATTCACTTTCTTTAAGAAATCTTCCCAGAAGTCCCACCGGTACTGCCTCATTGGCCAGAATGTAGTTCTTGGCAATTGCTAGCTGTAAAGGAAGTCGGGGAATGATACCTTTTGGCCGGGCACATCGCCTCCCCCTGTAAAGACAGGGTTCCGTCACTGAAGACGAAGGGGGAGAAGAACATCATGAGAAACCGAACAGCTTTTGGCATGCCGTCTTTCCGCCTAGTGTCTCTGACACATTTGGAAACCATAGGGCATACTAAATTATCAGGAGATAAAATGATACATTGGCTGTAAATTCTAACATTTCTCATATAATGCAAATAATGGAGCGTTCGTAAGTGGCTTGTTAGACTGCTGTTTTTTTTTGTTGTTGTTTTTTTGTTTTGTTTTGTTTTTTTGGCGGTACTGGGGATTGAACTCAGGGGCATTCTACCTCCGAGCTATACCCCCAGCCCCATTTTTTATTCTTTATTTTGAAACTGAGTCTCACTAAGTTGCAGAGTGCCTTACTAGGTAGCTGAGGCTGGCCGCGAACCCGGATCCTCCGGTCTCAGCCTCCCGAATGCTGGGATTACAAGCGTGCGCCACCATGCCCGGCTTAGACTGCTGTTTTCAAGACTCTGTTCTGAGGACTCCTGGCTTCCCGGGCCATCAGCAGCTGTCCCTGACGCAAATTAAGAAACTATTCCAGTGATACACACAACTTAAAACTGATTGTCCTTGAGTCTTTAATATGCTAATGTGATCTGTAACTCTCTAGGAATAGTATTTTCCGTGTGTGTGTGTGTGTGTGTGTGTGTGTGTGTGTGTGTGTGTGTGTGTTAGTTACTGGGGCTTGAACCCAAGGGCATTCCACCTCTGAGCTACACTCCCAGCCCTTTTCTTTTGTATTTATTTTGAAACAAGGTCTCCCTAAGTTGCTGAGGGTCTCGCTAAGTTGCTGAGGCTGGCCACAAAACTGCGATTCTTCTGTCTCAGCCTCCCAAATACAGTGATTACAGGCATGCATCACCACACAGGGCTTACATTTTTATTTTGAAACAGAATCTCACTAAATTGTTGAGAGTCTCCCTAAGTTGCTAGCCACGAATTGCAATCCTCTTGTGTCAGCCTCCCAAGTACTGATACTACAGGTGTGTGCCACTGAGCCCGATTTCCCAATATCTTTCACCCTGAACATTTCCTAGAATTGCTACCCCATGGAAAACACTTTAGGAAATACCATACAGATTATGAGGCCCCAAGGAGTAATTACCTTGGGCGCTCTTAGCATCCTCGAATAGTTCAGACAAAAGAGGTGCCTATTGATAAGACAGTGAAGGTCTCACCAGGATCCCCAGAATGAGCAAAACACCCTAAATCATCTTGTGACAATCGGACTTATGTCACCCTCACATACCTCCTCCTACCCATTCCTCATGAAAGTCTCCTATAAAAGAAGAGACCATGAACCCCCAATTGTGTTTCTCTTACTCTGGAGATGGCCTGGGTGCATTCTCCCTTGAATGTGTACTTCTTGCTTTCATAAATAAATCCTTATGTCTCTGCTAGGCTTTTGCTGAGGTTCTTTTCCATTATGTAAGCTGAGGATCCTGCTGGTCCCCTGTCCTGACCACTGGGACCTGCTCTGGACCCTTCACAGAATCGATCTTTCTCCCATGACAGGTGTACTTAAGTTTGCCTTGCAAGGTTGCCGGAAAGATTAGAAATAATACTTCAGAACTTCGTGTCGTTCTTAGAACTTAGTAGGTACTCAGCAGGTAGCCCTATTAAAACACAAAATTTACATATTCAACACTTTTCAATATAGCAAAACATCTAGCTATGTAGCATGCCTTGTGCTGACATGTCCTAAATCTTTCGTTGTTGTTGTTTTGTTTTGTTTGGGGTACTGGGGATTGAACCCAGGGGCATTCTAGCTCTGACCTACACCTGTAGCCCTTTTTCTTTTTTACATTGAAACATGGTCTCCCTAAGTTGCTGAAGTTCTAACTAAGTTGCCGAGACTGGCCTTGAACCTGTCATCCTCCTGTGTCAGCCTCCCAAGTAATGGGATTACAGGCATGCACCACCAATTCCTGGCCCTTTTCCCTCTTTTTGCTTTTGTTTTGTTTTGTTTGGTACTGGGGATTGAACCCAGGGGCATTCCAACTCCGAGCTACAGCCTCAGCCCTTTAATTTTTTTTTTTTTTTTAATTTTGAAACAAGGTCTTGCTAAATTGCTGAGACTGGCCTCAAAACTGGGATCCTCCTGTCTCAGCCTCTCCCAAGTATTGGGATACCCAGCGTGTGCCACAATGCCTGCAGACACGACTGGAGCATTTGGTATTGTTCTGGCTGACCTTGTGGAGGTTAAGTGAAGTGTTTTGGGTCATGTAGTAGACAGAGCTTTGAATGACACCAGCCTGGACATTTGGTGACCATTTCTGCTCCAATATGACAAACATGTACATTTTCTTACCGCCCTCTCTCCGTAGTGAGGAGTCAACAATGTGGGGGAGTTTGTGTGTGTGTGTGTGTGTGTGTGTGTGTGTGTGTGTGTGTGTGTGTGTGTGTACTCTTAGGAGCATGCACAGCAATGACGCCGTGTCTTTCTGAGCTGTCTAGGAACCCCTCTGAGTACATATGTTTTTGACATTGAAAGTGAGCCCACTCTCTCCAATGGCCCATTAGAGTTCTTTTCTGGCGATCTTTCTGGCTCATGGGACATCAGCCAGGAAGCTGAGACTCGAGGAGCTAGCTGCCCGAGACTCCTTGGTGTCACATAAGGAGAAACGTTCTGCGCTCCTTGTCCTGGTTGGAGCCCAACCTGCTTTCTGGGAGAGGAACCACAGGCTTCCTGGCTGTCCGGTTCTGAGACCCTGGCTCTGGGAAGGCTTTTGCTCAGGGACTCTCATCATGAGGACAGAGGTAAGTGTGTCTACCCCCCACCTCCGAGGACTTGTCCTGCTGTCTGCACACGTGCATCGTTATGGCTGCGGTACAGTTGTGTCCTTCCGTCTTTCCCTCCAGTGTCTGACCTGCTTCACTCACTCGAAGGAATATTTGAACCAACCTTGGTGACGGCAAGGGTCCCAGGAGAGCTGGCTCCCATGAGGGCCCTGGAGGCTGGAACCGCAGCAATCTCCACCCCGCTGGCCCCACTGCACCTGCTCCGGAAGTTACTCCTCCCGACACAGAGGGGAAGATAGCCACGGTCAGTGAGTTTAGGGTGCTTTAAACCCAGGTGACGTCGGGATACAGTTTGTTTTGGTTGGATTGTCAATAGTTGTGGCATGGATGTGGCCCACAGATGCTCCAAAGAGAGTCTGTCACCAACAAAGTGGAACTCCTACCGGGAAATTGGTCATGGAAGTCTAACGCCCTTGCTCCATTCTGTCCGGAGCCAGATGCATCCAGGCACCCGGTGCTGGAGCCGTCTCTGCCTCCGAGGGCCAGCGTGTGGGAGGAGGGTGGATCTGTGCACAGAGAAGACCAAGGAGCCTTTCCAATCCTCACCCCGGGCTTCCCTCTGTCTCGTCTAGCTCTCCTCGCTGTTGTAAATTAAGACTATAATTAAAGTCCCCCCCCCGGTTTAAAATGTATCATTCTGTTGTCTAGTAGACATAAATGAACCAATTCACCAAAGACATGGACACTGAACATAATTAAACAGAACAAGCTGGGCGGGCGTGATGTTGCATGCCTATATGCCCAGTACTTGGGGGGCTGAGGCAGGAGGATCAAAAGTTTCAAGTCAATGCACAGTAACTTAGCAAGACCTTTTTTCAAAATAAAAAAATAAAATAGGACTGGGGATGTAGCTCAGTAGTAAAATGCCCCTGGGTTTAATCCTTAGCACAAAACAAAACAAAACAACCCAAAGCCAGGTGTGATGGTGCACACTTGTAAATCCAGTACTTGGGAGAGTGAGAAAGCAGAATCACAGGTTTGAGGCCTGCCTCAGCAACTTAGCAAGACCCTGTTTCAAAATCTAAAAAGAGCTAGGTGTGTATCTTGGAGGTAGAATGCCCCTGGGTTCAATCCTCAGGACCAAAAACAAATAATCAAACCCAAACCATAGCCAGGTGTGGTGGCACATGCCTGTAATCCCAGTACCCGAGAGGCTGAGACAGGAAGATCACAGGTTGGAGGTCAGTGCATAGTAGAGAGCCTGTTTCAAAATAAAATAGGGGGTGAAACTCAGAAACTCAGAAATAGAATGCCCTTGGGTTCGATCCCCCGTACCAAAAACAAAAACAAAACAACAACAACAAAAAACTAGCAAGATACAGCAGTGGCCCACCAGTTATCTTGGTCCTAACCCACCACTTGTTGGGATCCATCAGGCTTCAAAATTGATTTTGTCCAAATGAACAGTCTTGCCACTAACTATGGACTGACGAAATGAAACAGACATTTACCCACCATAGTCTGCTTTGCAAACAGCAGGAAAATCCACTACTTCCACTGTTCCATGGGCCCCTCAAATCTCCGCTTCATATTGGAAGCACATGAGTTTCTTCAGGGGATACCCGATCTTCTTCGGTTTGGTTCAACAAATGCAGTCTATCGTTGCAGAAACGCTGCGGTGCTGCTCCCGAGTAACCCTCTCCCGGTTCTGCTGGGTTTACTTCTCTCAGCTGCATCGCTGACCACCCAAGAGCCTGGAAGCCAGCCTCGGCAGCCCAGAGGAATGAACTTAGGACAGTTTTGAGGTCTCCGTTATTTTATTATTATTTTTTTTAATGGCACAGTTGGTACTGAGAGAACAGCCAATTTTTTTTCATTTCTTCCCTTTTTTTTTAAAGGTGAGCCTTCGTTTTTTGCAGGCCACTGAAAGTCATTCTTTAAAAGAGGGTTATTTACTCGGCTGCGTCTCTTATAGCTTGGCTTGTCTATTTTTAAGTGCTGTGTGAGTGGCTTCGTCTAGGCCAAATTTCCCCTGATCTTGAAGGTTTGGGTTCTCTTTGGGTCAGAATAGTGGTTTGGGACCTTGAACCTGACTCCACTGTTTCTGGAAAAATAGAGCACACGATCAATTTAAAGTGTCTTGGGGGATCAGAGTCCCCAAATTTAATAAAAGCAGATGCAGGAAATAAGCCTTTGAGCCCTTCCTTGTGGCCTGCACGTTCTGGGTTTGTTGATGGGGGAGAGAGTGGGTTTCTCTGAAATCAAGGCAGCTGAAGACGTGGGGTCCTCTTTTGTCAATCATTTATGTGTGTGAGAGCAACAGAGCACTTTCATGTGTCCTTGTGCCTACCTTTTCCAGTTTTGATTACATGGCACACACATGTAATCCCAATACATGGGAGGCTGAGACAGGAGGATTGCAGGTTTGAGACCAGCCTCAGCAACTTAACAAGACCCTGCTTCCAAATAAAAAATAAAATAGGGCCAGGAGGTATAGCGTGGAGGTAGAATGCTCCCGGGTTCAGTCCTCTCCAACAGCATAAAAAAAAATAGCCTTAGCACTACCACGATGTATAATTACATTGCACCAACAAAAGTATATATTTAAAAAAAAAAAAAAAAAAGCAAAACAATAGGAGCCTGTGGTCCCAGTACTTGGGAGACTGAGATAGGAGGATAGTAGGTTTACGGGTTTGAGGCCAGTCTCAGCAACTTAGTGAGACCCTGTTTTGAAAATAAAAAATAAAAAGGGCTGGGGATGTAGCTTGGAGGTAGCATGCCCCTGGGTTCAATCCCCAGTACCACCAAACAAACAACCAGCAGTAAGTGATGGGTGCGATTTCTGCACACATGTAGGTAAGTAGCACAGGAATGTTTTGGAATGTGGGACACCAGGTTACAACAACGGAGCCCCCAAAATCTCAGCATTGAGGCCAAATGCTCAGGCTGCAGGGGCCTGTAGCAGGATCTGCAGATGGCCCCGGCTGTTGGCCCCCTCGAAGCAAAGCAGCTCTGGGGGGGAAGCAAGCCATCGGCTCCTGGCTGCTCACAAGTGTCCTCAGTAGTTTTGCTTTTTATTTGCATCTTGAAAACATCTGCTAGTGAGCTGTGAGAAGAATAGAAACAGAAAGTATAGGCTATATAGGAGAAATACTGAATAAATATTTAAAAAAAATAATGCAGTAGCACAGTCCTGTAATCCCGGTACTTGGGAGGCTGAGACAGGAGGATTTCAACAACAGCCTCAGCAACTTAGTGAGACTCTGTTTCAAAACGACAAAAAATAAAAAGGGATAAGAGTATAGCTTGGAGGTAGAATGCTTTGGGGTTCGATTCCCTGTACCACAGAATAATAACAATGATTAATAATAATAATAATAATAATAATAATAATAATAATGCAATAGATTACAGCTCACTTCTTGGGGGCCCTTTTTACATAAAGGGCCGACTATGTTTCTAGAGACCCAATTTATAGAATCAACGTGTGACAGAACAGGCTTAGCTGCTGTCTTTCAACTTCCTACTCTGTTATTTAAACTATGCTTTTTTAAAAAAATTAAGATACATCTACTGCAGAATACTTATCAAAAAACAAACAAAACAAAACAATAAAATCACCCATACTCTGCCATCCAGGCAGAGTCATTGCTAATGTTTTGGTATTTTTCCTTTTTCAGCCAGCATTCTCACATGCAGTGATCTAAATACCTGACAAACAACATTTAGAAGGAGAAATGTTTATTGGGGTTCACGGTTTTGAGGTTTCAGTCCATAGGCCAGCTCCGAGGGAGAAACCATAGCAGTGGAGGCTCAAAATAGAGAGAGAGAGAGAGAGGAGGGGGGCCCTTGGACATATATGGTCCCCAGGAGTGCACCCCCAATAACCTCCCTCCTTCAGCCTGGCCCCTCCTGACTGCCTTGCCACTGCCGTGCTCTGCTGCTGATGAGCTGGCCGTGGGGCCAGCCGACCATGGACTGCACCGTGGAACTCATGAGCCTGAATGAACCTTTTCTCCTTTGAGTTCTTCTGCTCAGGTATTTTGATGACAGCAACAAAAACGCCAACCAATACAGAGCTCCTCTCCCTCTCTGTCCTTGCTGAGTGTATTTGGGGTCCACAACTGGAAGCAAGAGAGAGCCAGCAGGGGGAGGAGGAACCCTATATAATTCTCACAATCCCAGGGACCACCTCCGCCAGCCACACCTCACTGGGCTACCCGGCACCACTCAGGTAAACCCACTCCAATAGATTAATCCACACAATGCTCATGCTTCACTATATCAACCCTGAATATTAATAAATGAGCTATGTAGAGAACATTTTATATGTAACTATAACAGGTGGGAAGGAAAGTGCATTGCTTTTCTTTCTTTCTTTCTTTCTTTTTTTTTTTTTTTGCGGTACTGGGTATGGAACCTGGGGGCATTCTACCTCCGATCTACACCCCCAGCCCTATTTTTTATTCTTTATTTTTGAAACAGGGTCTCACTAAGTTGTGGAGTGCCTCACTAAGCAGCTGAGGCTGGCCTCGAACCTGGACCCTGCAGTCTCAGCCTCCCAAATGCTGGGATTACAAGCGTGCGCCACCACGCCCGACTCAGAAGGTGCATTGTTTTTCAATACACAATAGCCCTAGAAAGCTTGTGTTGGGGCCATGTAGTTATGAAAGTAACTAAGCCGCCAGGTGGTAAGAAGGGACCCGCCCCAGGGTGAAGCAGGTATCGGCACAGAACATCCCACCAGCACCCAGGAAAGCAGGGGGCTTGGATGCAGCTACCACTCTCCTTGGAAATTATTTTTTTGTACTCCTGAGCCATCTCCTAGCTCCGTCTCTCATTCCCTCATAGCTGGAGAGAGCTGGGTGTGTAATTTAGAGTGGAAAGTCAACTCACGGGCTGTGTTGGTGATCTGGGCTCCCTTACCACCCTCAAGCCTCATCTGTATATTTGCTTTGAAGCCAGTCAAGAGAGGTAGGATGAAGGTGTAGCCACAGGCTGTTTTAAAAAATGCATGGAGTTCAGGAGAAAAAATAAAACCCAAACAAAGCAACGCTCACTACTCATCAAAGAAAGGAAAATTAAAATAACCTTTTAAGGTTATCAAATTTTATCTGCTAAGTCTGGCAAAAACTAATTTAATTCCTGGCACGTCTGCAGTTAAAAAATAGTATTATGCAGAAGCCAGACATGGTGGCATAAGCCTGTAATACCAGTACTTGGGAGGTGGAGACAGGAGGATTACAAGTTCGAGACCAGCCTCAGCAGTTTAGTGAGACCCTGTTTCAAAATAAAAATAAAGTAGGGCTGGGAGTGCTCCTGGGTTCAATCCTCAGATCCAATAAAAATAAAAAATAAATTATGCTAGCTCTTGGTGGCATTGTGAGTGGTTAAAAGCTTCTGCAATGCAAATTGGAAAACTCAGTCCCTGAAAATGGTTAGACCAGATGATACAATCTTCTCACTCATCCTAAAGACATAATTCAACCTAAAAAACAACCCGTGTACACGTGTTGCATCCAAATGTCCAGGAAAAAGGAAAGGCAAAATAAAAATCCAGGCACAGTGGAACAGTGTTCAAGCCTTAGGAAGATAACAGTGCAAACTGCATTGCAAACGAAAGTGGCTTGAAATAATGTTAATAATATGCAACATTAATTATCAGACAATTACAATTATAATACTAAATACCATGTGGAAGGGCGAGGTGTCAAGTTAAAACTGGGTCATAGAGTCAGGATCAGTAAACTTAAATGAAGATCATGGCGTGAACCAAGTGATTCTGGGGGCTACTGCTTTCCTTTTTAAAAAAAAAAAAACTCTTAAACATATGAAAGTATTTTACAATAAAAAATAGAATCCTTTCATTTTTATTTTTTTGTCTCAGCCTCCCCAGGACTGGGATTACAGGTGTGCGCCACCATGCCCGGCTCCCAGGGGCCCTTCTTAAAGGGGGTGTCCTCTTAGGCAGAAAGAAAGCGTGCTGGGGTTGGTATCTTATTTGAATCCTCAAATCAATATGCTCTTGGGGCAGAAGAAACCTGGGCGGGGCAGGGGGGGGAAGGGGAGAGAACAGCAGTTCTTCAATGCTGGAGAGAACTTTCTGGAGGGGAAAATAAAAAATCCTGGGACTTCCTGGCATGCCTGGTGATTTGAACGATAGCTTTGCACCCTGAGACCAGCCGGGCTCTGCAGTCATAAATATGGGGGCTTTGGACACACGGTTTCCCGCCTCGAGACCCGGGTCTGCAGCTCCAGGGTCACGGCGGCCTGCCGGAGCCTCAGGGCTTGGCGGGGTGCACCGGGTTCTAGAAGAGGCTTAACAGGAAAGGGGCCGCTCGGGTTTCAGGAGAAGGAGGGTGTGTTCGGAGGAGCAGGGAAGAAAGGTCCCTTTCAACACAGATCCTTGTGGCCTGGCTCCGAGTCAGCCCACTTCCAAAAACCCCAAGGAGTCCAACAATGTTTAAAAACGGCACACATTCAAAGTTGGATTTAAATACCACACAAGGACACATGTGATGGGTTTTCCAGCCGTTTGCAGGTGGAGTGCCTACCCTTCCCCACGCTTTCCACACGGGTGCACCGGGGACTGTGTGCGTGTGTCCGTCTCCAGCGTGTTAAATTGTTTGCACATGCATGCGAGGGTGCCACCCACCGCACACCTATTTCTGTGCTCCGTTCTGAAAGCGGAGGCTGCAGCTGGTTTGGGGGTGGCCGCGGCTGCTTAGACAGGTGCTGAGCACAGAGAGGGACCCCGGCATCAAGGGAAACAAGTGCCCTTTCTTATCCTGTTGGTAAATGAAACCACAGTACTTGGGAGGCGGAGACAGGAGGATCACGGGTTTCTGAGGTCAGCCTCAGCAACTTAGTGAGACCCTGTTTCAAACTAAAAAAAAAAACAAAACAAAAAAACCCCCCACACAAATAAAAAACAGAAAGAAAAAGACACCATCCCACAGTGGGGCCTGGCCATGATGCAGTCCAGTCCTTCAGGTTGAAGACAGAATTACTTTGCTCACTGGCTTATAATTTCTTTGTCCTTTTTATTCTGTGAGGCTGAGGATGGCACTCAGGCCCTCACAGGTGTTTAGAAAATTCTCTGGGATTACATGGGAGATGAGAGAGAGGGGTGGGGGGAGAGGAGGAGAGGAGAGGAGGAGGAGGAGGAGGAGGAGGAGGAGGAGGAGGAGGAAGAGGAGGAGAAGGAGAAGAAGAAGAAGAAGAAGAAGAAGAAGAAGAAGAAGAAGAAGAAGAAGAAGAAGAAGGCATAAGGAGGAGAAGGAGAAAGAGGAAGAGGAAGAAGAAGAAGGAGAAGGAGAAGGAGAGGAGGAGGAGAGGAGAGGAGAAAAATAGAAGAGGAGAGAAGAAAAGAGGAGAGGAGAGAAAAAAAGAAAGCGCTCGGGTTCACCACGAGCATCTCCACCTTCATCGAGATCACGGAGGAAGAGCAGGCTGCTAAGCTTCTAAACTCATCTGAAATCTAAAGGAGGGCAAATCTCAGAAGAGAGCCCCGAGGGCAGACTTCATGTACATTTAGCTCAAATTACTGAAGCCTGTGATGTGTGTCTGAAGATGCTAAAGATGTAAGCTGGGCATAGTGGCACAGGCCTGTCATCCCAGTACTTGGGAAGCTGAGACAGGAGGATTGCAGGTTTGAGGCCAGCCTCAGCAACTTAGCGAGACCTTGTTTCAAAATAAAAAAAACAAAATAGAGCTGGGAATGTAGTTCAGAGGTAGAACATCCTGGGTTTAATCATGAGTACTATCAAATAAAAAGAAAGAGAAAAGAAATAAAAGAAAAGACGTAGGATGTGGGACGGACAGTGTGGTCTCCCATCTCTGGACCCTACAAGCAGGAAGCATTGACCGGAAGCCTGTGTGAAATCTGGCCAAATAGGGAAGGTGAAGGCCCATCAATCTGAGACTGCAGTTGCTAAGCAACCAGTTCCATGGGATGGAGAAGGGTACTCCTGCAGGACATGGAGTGTCAGCGTAGCCTTGTTACGGGGGCAGCGTCTGGCGGGGCCGTCCGGACCAGTCCCACTGAGCAGGATCCAGTTGGCAAATGGATTTCGGACTAGACTCTCACCACTAGAAAACAAAACAAAACACCCTTTTGAGACTGCTTTAGGAGGACGCACTTGTGAATTGTCAGATAAGAGATCCTGCCTCATAAGTCCTGGTGGAATTGCTTGGGAATTACACGGAGCACCATGCTTTCCAGGCATGAGTAGATGCCCGCAGGTGGATTGTACAAGTATTGAAAGACACAAACGCATTCCACCTTCTTACTTTAAAACCATTCAAAGCAGGGATGGTAGCACGCACCTGTAATCCCAGTACTTGAGAGGCTGAGACAGGAGGATCGCAGGTTCAAAACCAGCCCCCCAGTCTTCTGGTTCTAAGCCTTCCTTCCATGATGAAAGATTGGGGTGATGGGGTCTCAAAGGCCCTGGCGATGGGTTTGTTCTCACCCTTAGCTCCTTCATACTGTGAGCTTTTGGGGTGTTCTTCCCACACACAACAGGTCCAAGAGAGGCAAAGGCAGCCCGTCTCCCCCTCTGGGGTGTCCCTAGGAGAGCCAGCTGGCCTCGGGGAGGAGGGTGGGGGGCTCCAGAAATCTGTGGCTCTTGCAACAGCCTCCAGAGGACTGTGTCCACCTCGTAAAACAGCTGCCTGATTAACTAACATCGCCGCTGGGCTAGGGCGGTGTGGCTGCCTGCAGAAATTGACCTGGGCGCCTGCTCCCTCCCCTAACTATCTGAAGAGGAGAGCGTAGGGCTGGGGCCAGAGATCTCTCGGAGACCTTGCAGCTGGGACAGGCTGGGCTCACCGCCCCGGGTCAGCAGGGCCTGGCAGGTTCTCTCAGCTGCTCCGAGCAGGCCCTCTGGATGAGCGCAGAGCGTGGGGAGCACACTGGCGTGGTCACTCCGTCCTGAACTCTTCTCCCAGCCGAGAGCAAGATGGTGTGCAGGGAGCCCAGCAGGGAGTCGCAGGGCCCTGAGCTCTTCCTGTGGCTCTGAGTCTCAAGGATATCCCTCGCCTTCGCTGGGGTGGGTCCTAAGAGCGTCTCTGAGATGGCCTCTTACTCATCCAGATCATCCATCCAGTCTTCCTCCCTCCCTCTCTTCCTTCCTTTCTCTTTCTCCTTCCTTCCTTCCTTCCTTCCTTCCTTCCTTCCTTCCTTCCTTCCTTCCTTCCTTCCTTCCTTCCCTCCTTCCCTCCTTCCCTCCTTCCCTCCTTCCTTTCCTTCCTTCTCTTTTTCAAACCCAAGGGCATTCTACCTCCAAGCTACACCCCCAGCCCTTTTTATTTATTTTTTTTATTTTGAAACAGAGTCTTGCCAAGTTGCTGAGGCTGGCCTCCAACCTACGATCCTCCTATCTTGGCCTCCCAAGTACTGGCCTTACAGGCCTGCTCCACCACGCCCAACTCGAGCCTGTTCATATATTATGCCACCATCACCAGCATTTGACCCCAGGGAGCTTTTCATTTTGCAAAACCGAGACTCTGAACCCTTGAACAACTTCCCGTCGTTCTCCCACCCCACCCCTGGGGGCTGCCATTCCACTCTCTGTTCCCATGCGTTTGGGCACATTTATGCCATGATCCTAATGTTTGTTTGTGTCACCCGCAAATTCCTTTGTTGAAATAATAACACCCAAGGTGATACTGCTAAAAGGTGGGGCTTTGGGTTGCTTATTAGATTATGGAGACAGATCCCTTATAAAAGAGACCCTGGAGAGATCCTTAGTCCCTGCGGTCATGTAAATTACAGTGAAAAGATGGCCACCTTTGAACTAGGCATCAACTCTGTTGGTGACTTGATCTTGGACTTCCAGCCTCTAGAACTGTGGGTAGCAAACCTCTGTGGTTTATAAGCCATTTTGTCTAGGGTATTTTGTCATAGTAGCCCTGACCAGAGTGGCAACTAGGTAGCTCATCTAAGTAGAATCCTGCAAAGTGGGTCCTTTTGTGACTGGCTCATGTTGCCCCTTCTTGTCCTTCGGATCTTAAGCTCCATTGATTCCAAAGACTGTCTCTCACAGCCCACAGTTGAGGCCATCTGGTGGCAGGCTGGCCCGGGAGGAGGGATGGCTTGGCACTGCCGTCTCCCAGGGCTGCTGGAGTCGGGCGAGTTGGGGCACAACACCCAGTCTCCAGAGCTCTGCCTTCCCCTGGTCTTTGCCTTTGGGAAAACCTCAGCGGTTTTCTTATTTTGGCTGTATCCACAGAGGAAGAAAAACTTGGCCTCGGGGTGTGTGAGCAGAGGAAGCTCCTGACGGCAGGGATTTTTCATGGCCTCGTACAAGATTCAGAATGCCGGTGTGGCTTCGAACATATTTCCTGGGTTTTTCATAAGCTAATATTATTAAGTATTTTAGAGAAAATAGTTTTTATGGGACTGACTTGACGCCAGACCTTGGGACCGTTTGTGTCTGTTGGACGTTCCTCTGTCCCTTGGGACCAAGGACTCCATTCGGAGCCAGCCCGTTAAAAGCTGAGGCCAAAGAGGAGAAGGAGGAGGCCAGAAGGTGCCTTCTTCCAGCGCCCAGGCCTGGCTTCTAGAACATTCCTCGTCTCATGTTCACACCAGAGACTCCTGGAGATGCCCAGTTGTAACAGGGCAAAATTTTGTCAGGATCATGGCCGGGAGCAAAGGGAGGATTTGAGACCCGGATTGTGGGGACTTGTCCTCACCTTAGCTGCTCGCCATCCTGGGACCCATTTCTGTGGGCAGGGGGTGGGGGGGAGAGAGGAGGTGGCATGGCCCCCATCCTCCAGTGTGTTGTCTGGAGAGACTGGGACACAGCGTGGTATTGGGGAGGTACCCCCTTTTCCTGAAAGGCACCTGGAGTCGTCGTGTCGAGGCTGTGAAATCCACACCGGGGTGCGAGCCTCTCCCCAGAGCACGCACAGGGCCCTGCCTGACCCCGGGGACCTTTTCAGTCCTGACTCAGACCCTGTGGTCACGGGCAGGGAGCCAGGGCACCTCAGCCGGCTGGGCCTTGTGCCACCCAGAGAGTTTTAAAAAGTCATTTAAACCCGGGCACTGTGGTACCTGCCTATAATCCCAGCACTTGGGAGGCTGAGACTGGAGGATAGCAGTTTCAAGGCCAGCCTCAGCAACTTAGCAAGACCCTGTTTCAAAATAAAATAAGTAAATAAATATATAAACAAACAAACAGGGCTGGGGATGTAGTTAGGAGGCCGAATGTCTCTAGATTTAAACCCCAATACAAAAAAAAAAGAGGGGGGGTTGATTTAAAATTGTAATTTGCATGGCAAAATATGGCTACTAGAAGCTTTACCATCTTAAAGATTTCAAAGGGTGCAGGACAGCACAAACCCAGGGTTGTGCGACGTTCACCACCACCCGTCTCCAGGATCCTTTCATCTTCCAGATGAAACTCTGCACCCTTAAAGGCTAGGTCCTTATTCCTCCCTCTCCTCCGCCGGGTGACGGCCATTCTTCTGTCTCTCTGAATTTGATGACTCTGGGAACATCCTGCAAGTAGAATCAGGTAGTACTTGTCCTTCTGCGAGTGACTTACTTCTCTTCAAAGCTTGTCACAGGCTTCTCTCCCTAAGGACAAAAAAGATATTTGGATGGCAAATAAGCAGAAGAAATAAGAAGACGCTCCACGTCACTAGTTCTTAGGGAAATGCAAATCAGAGCCACAATGAGGCACCACTGCACACCCACTTGGAGGGCTACTATCAGAAAATCTAGAAAATAAGGAGTGTGAGCGAGGGTGTGGAGAAATTGGAACTCTTGCGTATTATTGGTGAGAACATGACATAGAACCACCATTCTGGAAAGCTGCATGGCAGTTCTTAAAAAAGAATTAAACTTAGCATTATCATATAACCCAGCAATTCCCCTTCTAAACATATTCCCCAAAGAATTGAAAGCAGGTACTCAAGGAAATATGTGTACATCCATGTTCAAAGTAGAATTATTCACAGTAGCTAAAAGATGGAAGCAACATAAATGTTTGTTGACACATGGAAGAAGAAAATGTGCTCCTTGCCTCCAACAGAATGTTATCCAGCCTTAAAAAGAAGGAAGTTCTGACACATGTTACGACATAGATGAACCTGGAAGACATCACACTCCGTGAAATAAGAGACTCACAAGAGGACAAATATTATATGATTCCAACTCTATGAAATACCTAGAGGAGTCACATTCATGGAGAAAGTAGAATGGGGGCCGGGCGTGGTGGCGCACGCTTGTAATCCCAGCATTTGGGAGGCTGAGACCGGAGGATCTGGGTTCGCAGCCAGCCTCAGCTATTTAGTGAGGCCCTCTGCAACTTAGTGAGACCCTGTTTCAAAATAAAGAATAGAAAATAGGACTGGGGGTATAGCTTGGAGGTAGAATGCCCCTGAGTTCAATCCCCAGGATAATTGGGGATAGGGGTAAATGGAGAGTTATTGTTTAATGGGCCCAGAGTTTCCGTTTGGAAGGATAAGAAAGCTCTGGAAATGGACGGAGGTGAAGGTCACACAATAATGTGAATGTATTGGACGCCGCTGAACTACACACTTAAAATGGTTAAGAGCAGGGGTGTAGTTCAGTGGCAGCACATGTGCTTAGATGTGAGACACACACACAAGGTTAGGGTGCTATGATAGGTGCATCTTGTTACACACACACACAAAGATGGGGTTGGGGGTCAGTCAGAGAGCAGATGGGGGACCAATGGGCAGGCTGTTGGGGAAACCAAGGCACGTGGTCATGACCTCCCAAGCCAGGGAGATGACAGTGGGCCAGAGGAGGAGCTAATAGACTCGAGACACAGAAGAGATGGCTCGCCCATGGAGACCATGTCGGGGTGAGGAGGGGGCAGGACCCAAGGCTCGGGTCTCAGAGCTTGAATTACGCAGCGATGTGGCACCATTGGTTGACAAGGGGGACACTTTGGGAAGGAATATATTTACAGAGAAAAGCAAAAAAAATGTTTTTGTTCATACTAATATTTTAAGAACCATTTCATCAAAGTATAACTGATACACAATAAACAACACACATTTAAAGTACCTGATTTGGTAAGTTTTGACATTTGTACATACTCAATTTAAGATGGCTATTAAATATCCCTGTGGCTATTTAAAGAGAGAGAGAGGAGGGGGGGCAAGCAGCTGGGTAAATGGATTTGGAGCCCAGGGGAGACTTTTTAATTTCCACAATTAAAGTAATTGTGGAATTACCAGTTCATAGATGTTATTTGCAGACTTAACACCAGACAAGAGCGTATTAGAAGTAGGAAGAGTTGCCATTTCTTGGACAGCAGCATGGGCTAGGCACATTTAATTTTGAGGGGAAGGTAACTAGGGATTGAACCCAGGAGCATTCTACCTCTGAGCTACACCCCAAGCCCTATTTTTTAAACTTTTTTTTATTTGGAAACAGGGTCTCACTGAGTTGCAGAGGGCCTCACTAAGTAGCTGGCCACGAACCTGTGATTCTCCTATCTCAGCCTCCCAAGTACTGGTATTAGAGGCATGCGCCACCACGCCTGGGTTTTATTTTTATTTTGAAACAGAGTCTTGCTAAGTTGCTAAGGATCTGGCTAAGTTGCTGAGGTTGGCCTTGAGACCGCAATCCTCGTATCTCAGCCTCCCAGGTCCTGGGACTACACGTGTGCACCGCCACGCCCATTTAGCTTAACTCACTTATAACACACTAAGGGAGAGGAGGTTTTGCCATGGTGATGGAAGATGCTAGTCAGAAGCCAAAAATACACTCTTCCCTTCATTCGTAGAAATACAAATTCGCCTTGAGTTTGGATACCAGCTGGGCACTGCCCATCCCAGCCTTCTGAGCAGCCCGTAGGCCCACAAAGCCACGGTCCTCCCGTGAGTGTGAATTAAAGCAACGTGGGCCTTGAGACCATGGGAGTGTCTCATCCACACTCCCGGCCGCTTTACTAAACAAAATGGCAATGGCCGCAGCTAACCTGGAAGCCACGGGCCAAAGATGGCAGAGACGTGCTCAGCCTGGGGCCCTGCATGACTGATGGGGCCAGAGCACCTGCCCCACCGGAACGCTAGCTTCAGAGTATTACGCCAGGGAACGGTCCACGCCTTTGTTCTGTAAGATCCTGGATTTGCGCTGGTCTCTTTGTCACAATAGCTTGTTCCGCCGTCTCTAATATTTACCATTGTGCAATAGCTTGGGTAAGATAAGGTGCCTTAGGTCACACAGATAGGATCCAAATGCTATCCCACCTCCTTTTAACATCTCGACCTATCCATTGCCTGAGACCAAGAAAGATGGAGACTACGGGGAGTTTGGGGACACAGAGAGCCCCGATTCTGAGCCAGTCTGGTGGGACATCAGTTGAGCTCAGTAAGGAGCAACTCCTACTATGTGGTGGAGGTAAGAGAAGAGCTTGTGGTTTGCTGTAGTTCAGATCTGGAACATTCCCCAAAGCCCCACGTAATGGGTTTGATCACCAGCCGGTGGAAGTTAGCTCACGGGGGCGTGTCCTTGGAGGAGATATTGTTATCCGGCCTCTTCCTTTCTCTCTCTCTTTGCTTCCCAGCTACCATAAGACAATCAACCACACCTTTCCACCAGGATGCACTGTGTTGCTTACAGGCTCAGAGCAACACGGTCAAGCAAGGGTGGATTGAAACCTCTGAAACTGTGACTCACACCTTTCCTCCTTATAAGTTGATTGTCTCAAGCATTTTGTCATAGTGACAGAAAGCTAACACATGGTACAACTTGTGCCCTAGAGAAACACTGCAAAAGAGTTGGAGTTCTCCCTAATAGCCATGAAGTTGATGTGTTGTTCGGTGCCCACATTATACCTGTACCCTTCATGGTTCATATACACAGAACTCTCCATCTTCCATGCAAGCCATTCTTCAGAATGCCTTGGGAACTTGACACCTACAGTATGTCTTCAAGATGTCTCTGATACCTCCTTGGGCAAGCTAGGATGGATGTCATGCTTCTGAATACTCACCAGTTTCTGCAAGGGTCTATGAGAATCTCTAAGAGCTCTCATTGAGTCTTTTCCTTACACACCTGTTCTGTGTTTTTTTTTTCTTTCTTTCTTTCTTTTTGGGGGTGAGGTAAGCACTGAGGATTGAATCCAGGGGGCGTTCTTCCTCTGAGCCAGACCTCCAGCTCTGTTTTATTTATTTTTAATTTTCTAACAGAGTCTTGCTGAGTTGCTGAGTCGCCCTCAAAACTGCCATCCTGTCGTCTCAGCTTCCTGAGTACTGGGATTACAGGCAGGTGCCACCGTGCTCGGCTACGCTCTGTGTTTTTGTTTGTTTGTTTGTTTTTATGTATTTGCTTTCAATTAGGTTGCAGTGTTGTAGATTAACAAGGACACTACGCAAAGCCTCCGTTGCTCATATATGCTCCCAAGGAAAGAAATGCCTTGTTAAGTTTAACCTTTCTTCCTGGGGTCTTAGGGGGAGAATGGTCAGGGAGAGAGAGGGAAGATAGCAAGGAAGATGAAGCATAAAATTTCAGTCCACCTTTCTGTCTTTGGCGGCCCCTGGGTCAGGATATCAGGGTGGGAGATGGAGGTAACCACAGTGGAACTTCTATTATTTTAGTGTCGTCTTCTACATTAAACTGCATAAAAGATCTGGTAGGCCTGTCAGCTGTGTGCAAAAGTACGTAAAATAAAATAAAATATCAATAGGCAGATTGCAAACCGTAATGAATTTTCTGCCCCAATGTGTGAGCTATAACTTTCCAGATTGTAAGTCTAATAGCGTGTTATTTTGGATTATCAGCAGACCATTTCGGGTGTCTTAAAATCCACAATCAGCTGGGCGTGGTGGTGCACACCTGTAATCACAGTACTTGGGAGGCTGAAACAGGAAGATCGCAGGTTTGAGTCCAGCTCCAGCAACTTAGCAAGACCCTCAGCAACCTAATAAGACCCTGTTTCAAAACAAAACAAAAAATAAATAAATAAAAATAAAAAGGGGTGGGGGTGTAGCCCAGAGGTAGAATGCCCGTGGGTTCAATCCCCAGTACCACACACACACACACACACACACACACACACACACACACACACAATCCGCAATCAAAAATGTTCCCCACAGCTAGACATGGCGAATCTAAGGTGAGCCACCCCTCATCAGTGGCCTGTAATCTTCCTCCTTCCTCCTTCTTATCTGGCTGATGGAGGGGAGGAGTTACAACGACATGCAGAGACAGGTCCTCTTGTTCCAGAAACCAACCCTGCGTGACCGTTCTTGTCCCTCATCTTCCCATCACTAAAACTCCTTGCTTTTGGTATTCCTGATTAAGGGGGTCCCCATCTTTCAAAATCCCGCCTACCCCTGCCTTCCTATTTTGGGGTCCTCATCCTCATCTTTCTTTCCTTCCGCAGGTCACCTGCCGGCGTCCACCTGTGCCCCCGTTACATGTCTGTGCTCCACGGAGCAGAGACCCCCACCTTGAAAATGGAGACCCCCCTCACTTTCCCTCGGAGGAATTCTCTGGCAACCCGCAACTTTCTCGTAACACAGGCTCTGTTGTGTGCCTGCTGGGGACTGTCAGCTTGCAGTTAGAGCCTAATAAATCGTGTGGCCTTCAGTTGCCCCCCAGGGCATTGCCGCCCACCTCATAAAACTATTACTTAATTAAGTCCGGCGCAGTACAGTTGGCAGCCTCTGCCTCTGGCCAGAGCGCCAGGCCTCAGCGCACTAATGTGCTTGGACGGAGTCTGTGAGCAGAGGCTGGGGCCCCTC
>PVLC010021093.1:0-28411 GCA_004027655.1 Graphiurus murinus
CTTGTAATCCCAGCATTCGGGAGGCTGAGACCAGAGGATCTGGGTTCGTGGCCAGCCTCAGCTACCTAGTGAGGCACTCCGCAACTTAGTGAGACTCGGTTTCAAAATAAAGAATAAAAAAATAGGGCTGGGGGTGTAGCTCGGAGGTAGAATGCCCCTGAGTTCAATCCCCAGTACCGCAAAAAAAAAAAAAAAAAAAAAAGAAAGAAATGATGATGAAGGTGATGGATATGCTAATTGCTCTGATTTGACCATTACACAATGTATACATGTAATTAAAACATCACACTGTACCCCATAAAAGTATGTACAACTATTGGGTGTCAATCAACTAACTAAATTATATATATTATATATATATGACATATATATAATTTCTATCAACAAAGATCTATTCCTACTCCCTCCTATCAATATACACCTCTGGAAGTAACTATTCTGACCTTGATCACCACCAATTCATTTTTTTCCACAGACAACATTATATTTCATTGTGGTTTTTTTTTTTTTTTTTTTTTTAGGAGAGCCAGTTAAGTCTTCCATATTATCAAACTTGTTATGAATTTCTAGAAGCCTCTAATTACTTATAAAAAGAGACACCACAACTCCCCTACAAAACTAAAAGGACAAGTTGTGGTGGAACCCACATCACCAAGCTCCACCCAGCCCTGGCCGATTCACTGATGTCCAGAAGAGAAGAGACACACTAGGGAAGATAAAGACTCTAGGCTTTAATCTGGACCACCTTCCTTCTTGTTTGCTGAACAAACATTCCTGCCAGGAAGAACAGCAGAAAAACACTGGGCTCTGCCAAACCCTTGTTAATCAAGGAAGCCACAACAAATCACAGGATGAAGTCTGTGACACATCAATTACACTAAAAACTGAGGGCATCTACGGGAATTGGTAATCAGGCACAGGACCTATGGAGTTCACCTCCACCCTGTGGGGGGAGGCCTGAACACTGTTACATACTGCTCCAGCTGCAGAGCCATGGCTTGGAGGTGGGCAGGAAGTTACGTGGGCGTCAGGAGCTTTTCACACTGGCAGCCTGCATGGAGATCCTAAGGTCTACATGGGCTACACCTAGTGTATGCTTCTTTTAGATAGTTCTGAGTGATTGCTTTACCCAGAACTTTTGTTTTGTTTTGGTTCGGTTTGGTTTTGTTTCTGGGGATTGAACCCCAGGTGCATTTTACCTCCGAGCTACACCCCCAGCCCTATTTTTATTCTTTATTTTGAAACAGGGTCTTACTAAGTTGAGGAGGGCCTCACTAAGTACCTGAGGCTGACCACGAACCTGTGATCCTCCTTTGTAAGCCTCCCAAGTACTAGGATTACAAGTGTGTGCTACCACACCCGGCTTCAGAACTTAGTTTTGATAATGAGAAATGATTCACAAGGTGGAAATTCGCTTCTACTTCTGCATTGACTAACTAGAAACTTGATGTCTTGGTTTCTTCATCTGCTACTCAGGGATCGTATCACATGCCTTACCACCTCATAAAAGCATTGTCTTATGAGAGAAATAGATGATAGATATACAGATACAGATCGTGTACAAAAGGGGTCAAGGAAGGTATAAACTTATGAATGATTACTATATACTAATACATATATATTTACTTATATACTAATATAATACCCAGGGGTATTCTGCCTCTGAGCTATACCCCCAATCCTAGTTTATTTTGAAACAGGGTCTCACTAAGTTTCTGAAGCCCTCCCTAAGTTGCTGAGGCTGACCTCGAACCTGTGATCCTCCTGGCTCAGCCTCCTAAGTACTAGGATTACAGAAATATGCTACCACATCTAGCTTGATTATAGTTATTTATGAGTTTCTATTTATTCATCATCCATCTGACAAACCTTAAATGCATGACATGTCAGTCAGGTACTTTGATACACACCTGTAATCTCAGTACTTGAGAGGGTAAAATAGGAGGAGCACAAGGCCAGCCTCAGCAACTTGTCAAGACGCTCAGCAACTTAAAGAGACCCTGTTTCAAAATAAAAAATAAAAAGGGATAGGGGTATAGCTCAGAGGTAGAATGCCCCTGGGCTGAATCCCCAGGACCAAAAAATGTATAATGCTTCATTCCTTCAAGGTATTCACATTGGAGAAAACAGGGTTAATTGGGAGTGAAAAATCCACATGGAAGCATTAAGAACAGCTACTTACATTACAAATCACCAAACTGTGATGTCCCCAAAGAGAAGGTTCACCCTGTATTGCTCTTTGAATTCCATGAAGTTGCTGACACTTGAGACCTAGGCAAATCCCCGACTTTTTTTTCTTTCTTTCTTTCTTTTTTTTTTTTTTGGTGTGTGTGTGTGTGTGTGTGTGTGTGTGTGTGTGTGTGTGTGTGTACGTGCGCGCGTGGTACTGGGAATTGAATCCAGGGGTGGTCTACCTCTAAGCCACACCCCCAGAGTCTGAAACAGGGTCTCACTAAATTGCAGAAGGCCTCATTAAGTTGCTGAGGCTAGCCTGGAACCTGTGATCCTCCTGCTCAGCCTCCAAGTATAGGATTATGGGCGTGTGCCACCATACCTGACTCTAATCAGATTTCTTAGACTTGTCTGGGGCAACTGTGTGTGAACTGCAATGGAATTCCTCAGTCCTTATCCTACTGTATTCCCTTCACCCTTCGCTCATTGCTCCACTAATTCATAAATCTGAAAAATGGAGCCAAGAAAAAAAAAAGGATATAAATTAGAAGAGTCACAGAAGAAGATGGGGAAAAGTAAAAAGTTTGCTAAATTCAGGACAGTACCTTGGGACAGGTTCTACTAGTGCCAAACCCGAGATCAAACCTAACATAACACAGCCAGTTAATGAGCCCATACTAGCTCTCAGGTTTTCTAGCTCCTTGCAACTTCTTAATAACAGGAGATGGCTTACTAAATTAGAGTTCTTGATCACAGGCAGAGACCAATTTGGGCCGATAAAGAAAAAATGGGGTATTAAAAAGATATTAACACCCAAACATTGCCAGTACGTATTAAAATCATAAGGTTAAAAGTTTTGGAGGAACAGGATATTCACGGGTGGCAAAGCCCAGATTACTTGCTACAATATGACTTGTAAAAGGAAAACACATACATGTACAATGGAAAGATGTGGCAGTGACCATCCTAACCAAGTGACCAAACGCAGTATTCCCAACAGTGGAACACTGGTCAGTAGGCAATGCACACAGCACCACGTGTGAAATATGCTTACCAAAAAACGTTAGTTTGAACCTAATCATGTTTCTATCCCTAATTTCAGATTTACAGAGAATACGAGGAGTGAGAGAAGAAGACATTTTTAAACACCAACAGGGAACTATTAGACTAATACAGAAAGTAGAATAGCCTCATTGTCTCATAAACAATGTTCTACCCTTCAAAAAGCCCATGTGCTGAATAAATTTTTAAAAGCTACACCAAGTGATGTGCACATGTATGTTTGTATCACTTGGACTCTCACTATGATGTATGATTACACTGCACCAATAAAAATATAAAAATAAATAAATAATATTTTTTTATTATTGGTACTGGGAATTGAATTGAGCCCAGAGGCATTCTACTCTGAGCTACACCCCTGGCCCTATTTTTTATTCTTTATTTTGAAACAGGGTTTCACTAAGTTGCGGAGAGCCTCACTAAGTAGCTGAGGTTGGCTGCAAACCCCAATCTTCCAGTCTCAGCCTCCCAAGTACTGGGATTACAAGTGTGCACCACCACACCCGACCAATTTTTTTTTTTTTAAGTTAGAAACACTCTAAACTATAAGAGACTAAATTGCAATAGTGAACCTAGATTGGATCTTGTTTCAGGAAAAAGTAGTTTTAAAAGATAATCTCTGATGGGAAGAATTTAAATGTGGACTGTACTCTGCATGGTGCTATCACATTGATAATTTTCTTAGTTTTGATCACAATATTGTGGTTTTCTGGAAGATTATACTTACCCTTAAGAGATGGACTCTGAATTATTGAGGAGTAGAGTGTCAGGAGGTCAATAACTTTCAAGTAGATAACTTTTAAGTGATAGAGCAAAAATTAAAAATAAAACAAAACATATACATACTCACAGAGAAGGGATAAAGTAAATATAGTAAAAGGTTACCAATTGTTGAAGCTAGGTAGAAGTAATTCAAGTGTTCATCAGAGAGGTCTGGGAAAGAATACCAGATAATTGGGCTTGGAGGACTGGTACCAAGGCTAACCTTCCAAAGGCAAAGCCTAATTCATGCCTCATAGCCAGAGAGAGGAAACTTGCTTTTGCTGCTGCCCCATCATCAGGGGATGCTGCTTCTCCTCAGTCCCCAGTGCCATGTCTGCAGCAGAAATTTACCCTGAATTTGCCTTTGGAGCCACTGGGGGTACATCCCACTGCCTCTGCTGGTCTGTGTCACCCCCTACACTAACAAAAATTAAACCCACATAAAGCCTTTTTCTCAGGGGGTCAGATGATTTGATGTCTCCTACTAGTCCATCTGATGGGTAGATCTCAGGTCTGGACACTTGCTGCAAGGCAGTGTGGGAATTAGCATATTGGTGCTTCTCTTCATAAGGCTAGCAAAGATGATCAATAGCTTTTGATATGGTAGGTGTCAGCTACCTGGAAAAATAATATATGTAAAATAGGGGCGGGGTATGTTCGAAATAAATTTCCATGGCTTGGTATATAAGACAAGACACATGTTTGAAAATGGTTCGGCAAGACAATTTTACTTTTTGCAAAAAGGGTCTTGCCACCAGGGAAGTCAGGTATGCAAGCACACTAGACCAGAAGCCAGCCCAATTTTTACATTCCTAACGTGGATTTCTGCACCATATGCTGATTGGTGGGAGTGTGGTTTCACAGTCTCATGCAATTGGCTAGTTCATCTAAAACAGGATGCTGAGAGAGGAGCTGACATTTGTAGTCTTTTAAGAAATGCCACCTTAGAAAAGGATGCGCACTTATATGAAGTCACAAAATGGTGGTTTTACAAAATGGGATTTAAGCTATTCCTTTGATAGAAATGATCTAATTATGACTGCAGTGTTTTAGAAGGTAAAAAAAAGAATTATTGTAACTTAAAAAAATTCCAATTTCATGTATAGTATTTCTTTAATGTCAAGTCCTGAATATAGATGTTTATTTATGAACCAACTCTGGGATTTATTTATTTGGGCATATTGCCTTGTTTGATTGCAAATTATTCTCATAGTTGTTTTCTATTAAAGTGCCTGGAGGCCTTCAGGCATGAATGTCCATAAATTAAAACATATTATGATTATTATTGTTCATGATGGCTCAAAATATACTCTTTCATCAGAATGCATAATCAATACATTTCATAGGGCAAATTTTTTTTAAATGCTTTGTGTGTTATGCATTGAAAATCTAAGAGGATGATGATGAAGCTGTCCTGGCAGTTTGATGAGAAATTTGAACACAACCGAATTCATATTTGCCATGACTAAATATTAATATCCATTAGAACATTTTATATTGATAAATTCAGAAGAGGAATTCACAGTGTTCTCTCAGAGACTGCTGGGAAGTAGCTTTGACCCCTTCATTTGTCATTGTTATAGGGAAGAGCTATGGCCCACAACTTATCATTTGTTTATGGCAATAAATACAGCAAAGGAGGCATGAGGTGATACAGTAAGGCTGCCAGCTCTCCTTTGTGTTCCCAGTGTCAGGATTCACAACGCCATATATCCTGATATTCAAGCCACAAACCCAGGAGGCATCCCTAATACCTTTCTTCCCCTCACCTCCAGCATCCTGTTAATATCTCTTAAGTATCTCAACTGGTAAATATCTCTTAAACCTCATTCACTTCTCTTCATTTCCATCACAGTCTACCCTTGCCTGAGCTATAAACATCTCCCCTGAATTGCAACAGCCTCCACTGGCCTCTCTGAAAATCCTTCTCCACTTCCATCTGTTCTTCAGGTGCAGCTTGAAGGACCTTTTTACATGCAAATCAAGATGGACACTCCCCTACTCTCATCTCTCTACCCCCCTCCAAAATTGTTTTTCAATGATTTCTAATTGCATTTACAATTCAATCCCAAATCCTTAGCACGGATTATATGGGTTCCTAGACTATAGCTCCTCCCCACCTCACCTGCTTCCCAGCCTCTTCTGGCACCCCCTTCCTTGTTCAAGGCCCTAGTTACACCTACCTTGCCTCAGTATTTCTTATGCTCCTCTCTACTCCTCTCCAAGTCTTTACAAGCAAAGTTATCTCCATTTGGTATTCATTCCATCCCCACCCATCCCACTCTTGGTTAATGCCTCCCACAAACTAGATCTGTTCTATGCTCCATAGTGCCATCTACCTTTCCTTTTGCATCCATCAGAGTTTGGAATTGCAGGAGTTTTGGTAATTATTCTTCTTATTTAACCCTCACTAGACTGGCAGCCCTATGAAGTCAGAGGCTATATTTCAACAACCTCAGCTCCTAGCACAAAGCCTAGACATAAGAAGTACTAAAAAAAATAATTGTTGAATAACAGAATATATGAACAAATAAATGTAAGTAACCACATTCTGGTGAGAGAGGAGTGAAAAAAACCAGCAATCACTCAGATAGCACCATGCATTGGATATTATCTTTGAATCAAGATTTAGAAACAAGGCCATGAATGCTGACTGATCTCATCTCTTCTCCCTGAATGAGAGGCTGGGCTGGTCAGTTTACATATGAATTCCAAAGATTTGAAAGATATGCCTGAGAATCAATGAAATCCAACTTGTAGCCATATAGCTCAGTGTAGAGTGTTTGCCTAGCATGCACAAGGCACTGTGTTAGATCTTCAGTACCAGGCGAGGGTAGTGGAGGGGGACCAACTTGCAGGCCTTGTTGAGATCCCAATTCAAACTTAGATTCCTATGATTGAAATTTCCATGGCTACCTCCTCTGAATTACACTCAGCTTTCCTAAATGAGATTTTATGGGAACTGATTGTGATTAGATAAATGAGTGACTTCACTAATGTGTAATACAATTTTCAATTACAGCATATGTATAATAATTTACATTTCTTGTTTGATGGTGTGATATTTATGTGACATTTTTCTGGATGAGACCTAGCTGCTGTTTACATAATGATCTTGCTTTTCTCTTACAGGAGATCTGATTTTCAATTTTCTCTTTGTGCTGCAGGATATTGTCATTCCAAGATAAACATTGTATATTACAAAATGTACAGGTGAGAAACGTCAATAAAGTAATAATATAGATTGATTTTAATAATTCTTATATATACCATTGAATTAGGTAATAGAGTGGCTCACCTTTCATAAAATGTTGGAATAAAATGTCCCTAAAATTATAGTAAATTTTTTGTGATTTGCTGGCTTTTTGATGACTTCTATGGCAAAGTGCCACTGAATAACAAAAATGAACATTTTGTTGAATGTATTTGGCCATTAATAATATAATATTCATCACCATAATTCTGCTCTGCAGTTGGAATAACATCACTGGAAAATGTCTTTTTTTCTGATCTTTAAGACTAGGTCTACATGCAACACAGTTTGTATGCGTTTAACCCCAAATGTCATTCCTTCTCTCCTGGCTAGAGATGGTTGACATAAAAGGGAGAAAATAACTCCCAGTTAAAAGCCTCCCAGATATACAATCCACATTAAAATAGCAAGGATCATGGGGGCAGGAAGCAGAAGGGAGACACAAGAAATGGATCCAATTCAGTGTTCAAGACCAGCCAGGTAGCAGGATATCATGCAGATGGTCTTGAACCCCAGGGGCCACATCTGAAGACAGAGAGAAGGAAGCTGAGCAGATACCTGCGGCCCTCCACCCTCTTTCAGCCAGAGCAACTCCCCTCTTATCTTCATATCCTTACTTAAAGCTCAGTTGAAAAAACTGGCTATTTTTAAAACTTTACAAAAAAAATAATGGAAAGAGCATTGCACTAGAAGTTAGCTCTCCGTGCCCTATTTCCTCATTTATGAAATGAAGAGTTTGTGTCTGAGGATATTTAGCATTCCTCTGCTCCACAATTTGTACTATTTTATTCCAGGCCAAAATGCTAGTGTAGATGAAGCTCTTATTTGGTATAATAATATAATAATCTAATTATGCATGTTATCAAACAGCATGCCTGCTTTCCTTTTAATAGAACAAGGGGTGGAAACATCCAGGCATGGAACCAGAAATGTAGCAATAGTGCTGACCTCAAACACAGAGTGCTCACTTTAACATGGGTCACTGGAAAGCATTCATATAACTGTTACCGCTCTCAGAGTACAGGGTGAGAAATCATACATTTCCAAGAGTTGGTGGCATGCAAATGAGCCTAACACTAGATTAAGTGGCAAATAAACCTATAATTTTACTGAAATTAAGAAATCTTAGCTGAGCATGGTGTTGCACACTTGTAACTCCAGTACTTGAGAGGCTGAGACAGGAGGATCGCAGGTTTGAGGACAGCCTCAGCAAGTAGTGAGACTCTCATCAACCTAGCGAGATCCTGTTTCAAAATAAAAATAAAATAGGGCTGGGGGTGTAGCTTGGAGGTAGAATACCCCTGGGTTCTATCTCCAGTATCAAAAAAAAAAAAAGAATAGTGTTCTTTTAGTCATAATTTATTCTAGCTATAAGCAATTTGTTGGGTTTCTTCTCTTTTCTGTAAATAAATAAAAGTTCACCAGCTAAATAAATCATGAGGAAATTATAAAAATCAAGTTATTTGCAACCATTAAAATGATAACAGGAATATATAGTTGTTGGCATGAAAAACAGCCAAAATATATTAAGTGAAAGTTAAATAACAGTAGCATATTTAATATTATTTGATTTTTTAAAACAATCACATGTACCTATATGCTCATAGAAAAAGATTTGAAAGGCTAGCCATAGACATCTCTGGATAGTAGAATTATAAGTATTATTTTCTTTTTCGTTACCTTCTAGTGTTCTGAACTTTTTAGAAACAGTTTATACTAATATTAAAATCAGAGAGGGAAAGAAAAAAATTGGGGGATAAGCATAAAAGCATCCACAGACGATAAGGAAATAAATGCACATGGTCATATCCCAATAAAACTTTTTAAAAATAGGAGGCAGCCTACAAGCCATAGTTTGCCAAGCTCATAATTTGTGTAGCAGAAGGAGCCTGGGGCTGGGGAACAAAGTTTCAGTCTTCCTATCACTGCACGTTGCCGCAAAGCCACTGGGAGATTGTATGTACAGTTGTATGACCTCAAAGACTTGTGTGAGAAAGTCCATCTTATAAAACAGCACACATGATAAATGGTTGTTCCCTGCCTTTTTTTTTTTTTCTTAATGTGCAACTTAGGAAAAAAAGTAACTAGATTAAGTAAGAGAAGATTAAATCCTAACACCAAAATGTTGACACAGCATATCATTTTTATGGCTAAATATACTATATAGTATATCTAGTGCAATTAATAGGGTAAAGTATGAAGTAGAGTGAAGAAAGGCAAAAATGATCCGACTAAAGGCCTCTAATTTGCATTTCCCTGCTCCACGGATAGCAGTGACTATAGAGTGACTATAGGATGCTTTGAAAGCATATGTTCTACCTTTAATTTAGAACAAACACATCTAATAAGGTTCATGTTGGACATACCCTATGACACAAACTCAATCAGGACTGAAGGTTGAAGTACTGACCCCAACACTTTTGTGTAGGCTGCATGCTAACCCACTTACTGGGCACAGGCATACTTCGACTCCCACACGCACACCAACAGGATGATGCAAAGGGCATCATCATGTTTTCGTGCCAACAATCATTAAAACTCTTCGACCTTTTATTTTCTTTCCTTCACGTTCATAATCATGTTTTTTGTCCCATTTGTTCCCAATCATACAAAGTAGGAAAGCTGGGTTTTGTTTGTTTGTTTGTTTGTTTGTTTGTTTGTTTTTACACAGTCAAGATCTAGCAGCCTACATTTGTCTGCCTTACACAAAAGTAGTTCTTATTAGAGTTCACAGCACAAGGGCCATTGGGGTACTTCGTTAGTTTTTGTGTTCATTGTTAAGAAACTTGTCTTCTAATAATCTTTTTTAATTTTCCACTCAGGATTTCTGCTGATTGGAGATGCTTAGTTATATTCAAAATGTTACAGAGATTCCAAAGAAAAAAAAAACTCTAGCCACCCTGAGTGGCACTTTACATTCTTATGATCCTACCTATGACAATATTATACCTTATGGAAGCCAGAACAATAAAAATCAGGTACTGAAATCTCTTTTAAGAATCCAGATTCTATCACAGTAAGATGGTCTTGACTGGCAATCCCCCCCCCCTTTAGAAAAACCTTTAAAAGATAAGCTAATGCTGATGTTGATACCCAAATATATATCACTATACAATGTAAAGTAATGGTAATGGGCTATCAACCTGAAAGAGAAACCCGCCATGATAGAGATGTTTGTTGACTCATTAACCTGAACACAGCAAGGAAAAGGAAGAATTTCTACAGCACTTACCTAAGATAGTTCCCTTTCCCTAAGACAAAAGAAAGAAACTATAGGTGGCGATTAATACAGAGGTCAAGGGCAGCACTTGTATTCTGTATTTAAATGTATTTATTAAATATAATGCCAAGCCCCAAATACAGTGATTTGTGCTTATTCCTTTTTGTTTCCAAGGAAATAACATCTATAATAGGTAGATGATAGCCCTATTCAAATGATCAGTGCTTGCAGGACCATGGACAGTGGATGAATGCTGCTCATGGTGCAGGATCCAAGAGGGATAGAGCTGGGAACCAGCCCAAGCTCAAGTCTACCCGCAACCTATCAGAAGTTGTTTGGGCTGTCTCTGGCCATGGGTGCTTGGGCAAATTCCAGATAGAGACTTAATTAGAAAACCTAGGACTCAGGCATGGTGGCACATGCCTACAATATCAGTACTTGGAAGGCTGAAACAAGGGGATCACAGGTTCAAGAGGTTCAAGGCCAGCCTTATCAACTTAGTAAGACCCTCGGTAACGTAGCAAGACCCTGTTCCAGAATAAAAAATAAAAATGTCTTGGGGTATAGCTCAGAGTTAGAAAGCCTGTGAGTTCAGTCCCCAAGACCAAAAAAAAAAAAAAAAAGGACTCTCCAGATCAAAACCCAGGGTGAGAATAGTTAAAGGTGGAAAGTGGGGCTTCATTGAAAGGCAACACCATGTGCTATGAAATTATTAATGGCCTTCATTCAACAAATACTTGTTTGCCAGATATTTGGGGAAATAGATTATCTTTCAACATTTATAATCTAGAGGCACATGTCACATGATGGCATATAAGAATTTTAATGAGAAGATGTATCTGACCATGATTAATTCATCACTGGCAGATGATGCTAGGGTAGGAGGGACAGGCAAAGAGAAGGGTCAGGGTGGCCTTTTAGAGGACATAGCATTTGTACTAGGCCTTGATGGAATCTACCACCTAGGCAAAGAGGAAATGATATTTCATGGAGAAGAACTAGCATAAGGAAAGTTTGGAGACATGGAAACTGCATGTTTGGGGAACAACAAAGTGTTTTATAGGTCTGGAGGATAGGGGCAGTGGAGTTAAGGATTAGGAACTGGAAGAGTGGAGGGAAGAGGTTGTAGAAGTTCTCTGACCTGGGCATTGTGGCACACACTGTAATCCCAGTACTTGGAAGGCTGAGACAAGATCACAGATTTGAGGCCAGCTTCACCAAGTGAGCAAGGCCCTTAGAAACCTAGCAAGACTCCGTTTCAAAATTAAAAACAGGGTTGGGGATGTAGCTAAGAAGTAGAATGCCCCAGGTTCAATTCCCAGTACCATCACAAAAAAAAACAAAAACAAAAAAAACTCTGTATTTGGCCAAAGACTTTGATGGTGACCTTGCAAGTGGGGAGGCTGCCCAACTTGCTTGAGATCTTAAAAGATAATATCATGCATGTAGAGTCAGGAGGACAGCTTCATTGTGGACTTTAAATAAATTGGAGAAGATTGAAGTAGACCTATTTTAAATTTTAACAAGTGGATTACGTCAAATGTTATTTCAAGTGCTTTACCCACATCAACTCGTTTATATATACAGATATAGACAACAACTCTTTGAAGTGAGCATTAATATTCTCCCCATTTTACAGATGAGGGAACTAAGACACAGAGGTAAAGTGACCTGTCTGAGGTCACACATGGTGTGACAGGACAAAGCCCAGGCAGTCTGGTTCTGGTGTTTGTGCTTGAAACCATTCTGCTAAGTTTCCTCTTCTGAGCACTGATGTACACAGCTTGTAAGTCCTCAGGCCATGCTGGTGCGGACCTACCTTGCCCTGCTCCTTCATCTCTCACTAGCCAGGCTGCTTCTTGAGCATCATCCTTCATCTGTCTGCTCACAGCACCTGCTAGAGGCAGCGAGAAGAACAAGGAGTGCCCAGTTTCCATTCATTGACTTAAGTGGGCACTCACTTCCATTTTCAGAGTGTGAAATGGTTCCAGAAAGGCAGAGCCTGGGGCCTTAGCAACCACATTTAGATATACATGTTTTTATATTTTTATGTAGTTTTGGGTCAATGAAATTGTTTTTAATTCTGTGGGCTACTCTTTAAAAGAAACCCTTCCAACTATTATAGAACACTTTTGACACAGGTCTGTAAAATTGATTCAGACAGTTTGCCAAAGCCACCAGTCTTAATTAATGACTTCCTATAACCCCCAGTTTTATTAGGCCTATATTTCTAGTATATTGGCACTGGCCTGTGCCAATATACTAGAAGGACTGGCCTGTGAATAAACTGACAGTTTTAACATGATATGATATAACTTGTTTTCTTATGGGGAATACATTTTTGCCTTGAACTTATAGTAAAATTATTATTCATTCGGTAAATTATGACTCCAATGTTCTTTGATCCCTTAGCAATTGAAAGACTGTCTGAATTTCATTTCTTGATTAAACTCTACTTTGGATGAGTTTTTTTGGCTAATCTCATGTTCTGGCAATAGGACTGTTGGCTTCATAGTCAAAAACTTTCCAAGCAGAGAAAGCATTCACTAACAGTTTACAGGTTTCCTATATTAGTAATATCCAACCTTGGTTTAATAACACTCCACAGTATTATTTCCATAATATATTTCCATTTCCATAATATATTTCCAATATATTAAAGGATGTGTGTGTATGTGTGTGTGTGTGTGTGTGTGCGTAGATCTCAAAGCAAAATTAATTTGAATTCTCTAACATTTAATAAGATACATATGAAACATTCTAGAGTGAAGTAAGATTTTACCAAAATAAACAATGCAAGTCTTAGAACAACAGAAAGCAGCTGGGTAGCCTACTGTCCAATTTGAAATGATATTCATCATTCTCCTAAATGGGACATCAGATGTGCAAGTTTATTATCTGTATATTTCTCAGGGAAGGTCTGGTTTAGATGGTGGTAAAAACAAACGTTACTGAGTTGCTGTTGAGTTACTATATTTTCCAGCCCTTTCTTCCCAAATTCAGTCTTGTTGAAAGAAACTACGAAGTTAATATGATGACTCACAAATAGCCTTGGCAATGTAGGGAGATTCTCAGCAACCTAGTGAGACTCTGTTTCAAAAACAACAAATAATAATAATAATAATAAAGGCTGGGAGTATAGCTCAGAGGTAGACTGCCCTGGTTTCAATCCCCAGTACCACAAAAGAAAAAAAAAAAAAAAAAAGAAAGAAAGAAAGAAGAAGAAAAAGAAGAAGAAGAAGAAGAAGAAGAAGAGAGAAATGTAGTGTCATAGAAAAGACCCCCATAAGTTGGAAGTTTCATGTGTAGCGTATTATGAGGTACTAACTGCATGAATAATGCACTCCAAAAAAACAGCTTAAATAATTTCCAAAAGTTGTATATATGTACATATATATTTATTTATATTTATATATTATATTTATCATTTTTTATAATGGGGATTGAACTCAGGGACTTTTTCAACCTCTGAGCTATACCCCCACCCCCAGCCCTTTTAATTTTTAATTTGAAACAGGGTCCCGCTAAGTTGTTGAGACTGGCCTCAAACTTGCACTCCTCCTGTCTCAGCCTTCCAGGTACTGGGATAACAAGCATACCCCACCATGTCTTGCCTGGAGGGAGATATATTCTTAAGCACAGTATCTGTGTACCTCTTTTCTTTTACTTATTTTTTAACTATGCTTCTTAGTCTTTTTGTGTTACTATAAAATAATACCTGAAGCCAGGCATGGTGGCGCACGCTTGTAATCCCAGCATTCGGGAGGCTGAGACCAGAGGATCCGGGTTCGCGGCCAGCCTCAGCTACCTAGTGAGGCACTCCGCAACTTAGTGAGACTTGGTTTCAAAAATAAAGAATAAAAAATAGGGCTGGGGGTGTAGCTCGGAGGTAGAACGCTCCTGAGTTCAATCCCCAGTACCACACACACACAAAAAAAAAATACCTGAAACTGGGAAACTTATAAAGAACAGAAATTTGTTCCTCACCATTCAGAAGGTTAGGAAGTCCAAGATTAAGGTACTGGCAGGTCTAATGTCCAGTGAGGGCTTCTAAGATGGTGCCATCTTTCATGATGGCACCAGGAACACTGCATCCTCTAAAGGGGAAGAATGCTGTGTCCTCACATGGTAGAAGGCAGAGAGCAAAAAGGGACACACTCAAGCCCTTTTTATAGCGGAATTAATCCACTCATGAGAACAGAGTCTTCCTCACAACCTAAATAACTCCAAAAAGGCTCCACTTCCCAACATTGCTGCATTGGAAATTACGTTCTCAACAGATAAATATTGGGGGAAGGGTACATTCAGACCACAACGCTGTATGTGAAACATCTGCAATGTTTTATATTCAATAAAATCACATATTAGTAAAAAAGAAATTATAAATATATATTCATGGAAGAAACTAGAAAAGTGTATAATAAATGTTGCAAACAACTAACTCTTCTGGGTGATTTTTTTTTTCTTTCTTCTTAACTGCACCCTGTCTGTATTCCATAATCAATGTATATTAACTTTGTTATAAGGAGAAAAAAAAAAACAAAAGTAAATTTTACTTTTTTTTAATGGCACTGGGGATAGAACCCGGGGGCATTCTACCTCCAAACTACATCCCCAACCCTATTTTTATTCTTTATTTTGAAACAGGGTCTCACTAAGTTGCAGAGGGCCTCACTAAGAGCTGAGGCTGGCCTGGTACCTGCGATCTTCCTGTCTCAGCCTCCCATGTACTGGGATTACAAGCGTGTGCCACCATGCCTGGCAAAGTAAATTTTACTTGAAAAAAAAAATCATTTCCTGAATGTAAATAATGAAGACATTTATTTATTTATTTATTTATTTATTTATTTATTTATTTATTTATTTATTTTTGGTAATGGGGATTGAACCCAGGGGCTTTCTCTCTCCCGGCCCTTTTATTTTTTAATTTTATCTTCTATTTTTGCTACTGTTTAACAACTGAAAAATTAACTTGATATGACCACAGTTTATGATAAACCTGTCTTAGTCAGTGTTCTCAGTGCTGTAACTTGGAGGAAGGAAGACTTGTTTGCTCACAGTTTCCTTGGAGATTTCTGGGTTCAGTCCATGTGAGACAAGAGACCACAGATCTGAGGGTACCGTGGCAGGAAGAGGAGGGGGAGAGCAGAAGGCTTCGCTCTCATATCATGGAGGCTGGAAGCAAGAGAGAAAGTAGGGGGAGTCAAGACACAGCGCGCCCCCTCAGCCGCATCCCAGGGACCCGCCCTCTCCAGCACACCCCGTCACTCTAGGTTTCCACCCGATAAATCGGTCGCAAAGGCTTTGTCCACTAGCGAGATTACAACTCTCCTGTCTTGGGCTCTTTAGAGGACATTCTATATCTAACTATAACTAATGGCTAAATTTTCTCAGAATATAACTTTGTCCATTTCTGAAAAACAAATATTGATAGGCATAGTGGAATATTGCTGTAATCCTAGTACTTGGGAGGATCACAGCTTTGAGGCCAGACTCTGCAATTTAGCCAGACTCTCAGCAATCTCACAAAACCCTGTTTTATTTTATTTTATTTTTTTTTTTTTTTGCGGTACTGGGGATTGAACTCAGAGGCATTCTACCTCCGAGCTATACCCCCAGCCCTATTTTTTAGTCTTTATTTTGAAACCGAGTCTCACTAAGTTGCAGAGTGCCTCACTAGGTAGCTGAGGCTGGCCGCGAACCCGGATCCTCCGGTCTCAGCCTCCCAAATGCTGGGATTACAAGCGTGCGCCACCACGCCCAGCTCACAAAACCCTGTTTTAAAACAAAGAATTTAAAAAGGGCTGAGGATGTAGCTCATAGGTAGGATGTCCCTGGGTCCAATTCCCACTACCAAAAAAAAAAAAGAAAAAGAAAAAAATCAATATCCAAAATAGTACTTTAGTGAGCCGGGCATGGTGGTGCATGCTTGTAATCCCAGCATTCAGGAGGCTGAGACCGGAGGATCCGGGTTCGAGGCCAGCCTCAGCTACCTAGTGAGGCACTCCGCAACTTAGTGAGACTCGGTTTCAAAATAAAGAATAAAAAATAGGGCTGGGGGTGTAGCTCGGAGGTAGAATGCCCCTGAGTTCAATCACCAGACCCACACACACAAAAAAAAAATAGTACTTTAGTATACTGAAAACTTCCCCTGCTAATAATTAATTCCCTGGGTTCCTTGGATGCTAAATTTCTGTGAGGAAAATATGAAATAATTTCTTTTTAAATAAATGTGAAGGTTCTTGTGGTATCTGACTGTGTTTCCCCTTGAAGTGCACTCAGGCCTCAAATTTGAATTTCTTAACTTTCTTGACTCTAAAAACATTTCCAAGAAGCACTTGGAAGAAAACTGCTCCAAATTGGAATCCTTCCACTTGGGTACAATCATGCAAACAGCTGACAGAATTTATTTAACCTTCAGCTGACTGCTCAACCAACTTGAAATTATTGATAGCCCATCGGCAATGATCAAGATGGAAAGGCCAAATGAAGAGGCTTTTTTTTTTTTTTTTTACAAGAGAACCATTGAGCTGGTAACAGAACTTGAAATGCCGTGTCAGCTCAGCTCCCGTGGTCAGGGAGCCCAGCTGCAGGAGGGAAATAAAACTGTTCAGTTAGGGCCTCCCTCCAATCAGTCACAGGGGTAATGGTGTTTGGCTTCAGTCAGGTTGTATGTCAGCAAATATACATCTCCTAGACAGCCCCTAAGAGTGCCTTAAGATCATGCTTATTGTTTTATATAGATAGGGGTAGGATACTGATGAATGGTGGGCATAGGCCACCGAGATAAATTTTACCATGTCCAGCAGGTAAAGTTAATCTCAGTCCCGGAGAATGAGAGAGCCATTTTGATAGAATATTCATTCCATTGACAGTGATGGGACATTTTTCCCTGGCTAATGTCTCGTGCAGTTTCTATGAAAGTAGATATCCTCTTCCTCCCGCTCCCCAGCCTCCTCTGTATGAAGTCCGCGTGCAGAAAGAGGATACTAGGCACAGTTTTAGAGTCATGGAGGTTAAACTGCAAAGACCAGTTTGGTTGATGGGGCTCTCCGGGGAACTGGACATGTCCCAGCACCAGCCTGCTGCAGTCAGATAAGACAGGCTCAGACACAGAATTAAGGAACTACTGACTGTTACATAAATTATCCAGACCCTATCCTTAGTCCAAAAATGGACTGGAAGCAGCATTAAGGGGTCATTAGGTCATGGATGGAAAACATGTAGCCCAAGGGCTGCCATACTCTCCCAAGCCCACATAAAAAATCAACAATCAGAAGCCAGGTGAAGTGGTGCGCACCCATAATCCCAGTACTAGAGAGGCTGAGACAGGAGGATTGCAGGTTCAAGGACAGCCTCGGAAACTTAAATGAGACCCTCTGGAGCTTACCAAGACCCTGTTTCAAAATAAAAAATAAAATAGGACTGAGGATGTTCATCAGAGGTAGAAGGTCCCTGGGTTCAATCCCAGGGAACGTACGCATGCGTGGGCGTGCGCATGCACGCGTGCGCGCACACACACACACACACACACACACACACGCATAAGCAGTCAACCCAGGTCCCCTTTTCCTATTGGGTTAGATGCAGCAGAATCTCAACCCAGTGATTCAAGCCCTCAGATTAAAGCATGTTTGCCATCATCTAAGTCCTCAAAATCTAGAAATTCACCTTCAAACATGAGAAGGAATATAGTTAGCATGCTAAAAGTTTCTAGAGGGCTATCAGAAGACGCCTTCAGTATTAGAGGCTGTGGGGGAAAACAGAGAAATATGGTATGGTTTATCAGAAAGAATCTGTCTGCAAGAGGGTTTTTTGGGAATGATGAATGAGGCTCAACAGGAACAGGACACTGCTATTCACTGAAGAAATGAGAAGACTTTTTCAAAATCTTATCCTCTTATCCCCAGACCAAGAGTTAGCACCACTCATGAATCTGAAACAATATGCCTACAAAAGCACCTCAGAAGGCATAAGTTCAACACTCCAACATATAAGCACAGGTAAAAACCTCCTCAGCAAGACCCCCAAAGCTCAGGAAATTAAAACAAGAATTAATAGGTGGAATGACATTAAACAAAGATATTTCTACACATCAAAGGAAACCATCAAGAGAAAGCCTATGGAATGGGAGAAGATCTTTACCAGCTATCCCTCTGATAGATGATTAATATCTAGAATATACAAAGAATAAAAACCTTACACTAGAAAAACTAACTCGATTAAGAAACGGGCAACTGAGTTGAATAGACACTTCACAAAAGAAAAGACACAAATGGCCAATAGATACATGAAAAATTGTTCAACATTATTAGTAATTAGGGAGATGCAAATCAAAACTACACTAAGATTCAACCTAACACCAAATCAGAATGGCAATCATCAAAAAGTCAAATAAAAATAAATGTTGGCAAGGATGTGAGGAAATAAGAACTTTTCTACACTATTGGTGGGATTACAAACTAGTTCAGCCACTGTGGAGATTGGTGTGGAGATTTCTTAGAAGACTGTGAATGAATTCACCATATAATCCAGCTATACCACTCCTGGGTATCTTTCCAAAGAGGTTAAAACCAGAGAACAGCAGTAATACAGGCATACCCATGTTCATAGCAGCACAATTCACAAAGCCAAATTATGGAACCAACCCAGGTGTCCATCGACAGATGAATGAATTACAAAACTACGGGAAATGCACACAATGGACTTATACTCAGCAGTAAAGAAGAATAAAATAATGTCATTTGCAAGAAAATGAAAGGGCCTGGAGAACATTACGTTAAGTGAGATTAGCCAGTCACAGAAAGTGAAGGGGCATGTGTGTTCTCTAATGTGCAGAAGCTAGGGAGTAATTGGGACACCAGAGGGACTCCAGATAATGGAGGAGAAACCTTAGTGGAGCCAGGAAAGAGGAAGGGGAAGACTGAGGTTCATTATTAGAAATACTAACATCGACTATCTGTACATATGTGATAATGCCAATGTCAGTCTCAGTACTCTGTATGGGAAGGGGCGAGATGGGGATGTGAACGCACCAATTGCTGTGTGCATGCATGTCACTGTCAACATGATTTACATTATGATGTGAGACCATAATACACCAATACAAGAACATTAAAAAGAGCTCCTCAGAGCTAATCATTAAAAATCCTAGAAAATTTGAAAGGGATAAGGAAAAAAGTAGCATTCGGAGGATGTTAACCTCAGAGTGGCCTCGTGCTTGTGTTAGGGCAGTCACACACATAAAGAACCCAGCCCATTCACCAAAGAGGTTGGCCTTTGCAAGATCTGGAATAGAATCAGGACATCACTTCCTCTCTCTGGCCTACTTCTTTATCAAATCGGAGAGCAGCAAACTAGATTCCTAAGAAATTATGATGTAGAGCTAGGACCAAAACATCAGTTAAAATTTCATCTTCTTAAGGTCTTTGTTTTACTAACTTAACCATATTCTTGTTTTCTACTCCTTGACACCTCAGTGTCTCAGGGGCAGCGGGCACCCAGTCCAGCTAACCCATTTAAAACATCATTCAGCAGGCACTCTTCCCAAAGAGACTCTCAATTAGGCTGCTGTCTGCAATTTTAAGCTTAATGTATCCTAAATAGGCCAATATCTATTTATACTATGTTTCCTAAAGAATTAAAATAAAAATTACTGGGCTGTCCTAGAATTTGGAAACTCATTTTTAAATATCTTGACTCACAATTATTCTGTAAGCACAAATATTTTAATAATAAAAATGTGATAGCCGGGAGTGGTGGCGCACGCTTGTAATCCCAGCATTCGGGAGGCTGAGACCGGAGGATCCGGGTTCAAGGCCAGCCTCAGCTACCTAGTGAGGCACTCCGCAACTTAGTGAGACTCGGTTTCAAAATAAAGAATAAAAAATAGGGCTGGGGGTGTAGCTCAGAGGTAGAATGCCCCTGAGTTCAATCCCCAGAACCACAAAAATAAATAAATAAATAAAAAATAAAAATGTGATATACTGGGTTGTGTTCTATAAATGTACTAAGGGATGTGAAGGAGAGGCTCTTCTGAATTAGTGAATTTCAACTATAGACTTATAAAAAATGCTTTAAATTCTTTTTCAAATAACAGAAACCAATCCTTAATGAAGTCCTGCCAAACAGAGGTACTAGAGGGCTTTCCTTTGATGAATAAATTAAAGGTTTTTAATTCATTAATTTAATGGTTTCCTTACTACTCCTGGAGGAAGGAATTGGCATCTAATACAACCTTATGTCACCTATAGTGCTCAGCAAGCTGTCTTAAACATGGCCTATGTATAGAAACCAGCTACTGAACAGATAAAAGAGCTTGTAAAAGGTTTGCAAACCATTCGCTCCCAAGTGAACATTTCTTTTATATTATTCCTTTTACAATGTAATTGCCACTTTTGTAACTGTACAAAATTCTGTTTTAGTCTAGGTCATTAAAGAGTAATTAAGAATTCCATATAAGTGAGCTGGGTGTGGTAACACACACCTGTAATCTTAGTACTTTTGAGACTGGGACAGGAGGATTGCAGGTTGGAGACCAGCCTCTGCAACTTAACAAGACTCTCTTCAACCTAGTAAGACCCTGTTTAATTATAAGATTAATTGTAAAGAATTATTAAAAATACTAATAAGATAAAAATGTAACATAATTCCTTGTGTCTTCAGACCACAATGGAGTGAAACTAGAAATCAATTCTAAGAAGACCCAGAGTAACCATGTAATCACATGGAGACTGAACACCACACTGCTGAACAAGGATTGGTTCATAGAAGAAGTAAGGGGAGAAATTAAAAAATTCCTAGAAACCAATGAAAACAGAGACACAGCATATCAAAACCTCTGGGACACTTTGAAGACACTACTAAGAGGAAAATTCATAGCACTGAGTGCCCACATAAGAAGAACAGAAAATCACCAAATAAATTACCTAATGACACAGCTCAAATACTCAAAAAACAAGAACAGTCTAACCCCAAAGCTAGTTGAACACAGGACATTATTAAAATCAGAGCAGAAATTAATGAAGCAGAGAATTTTTTAAAAAATACATAAAATCAAGAAAACCAAAAGCTGGTTTTTTTTTTTTTTTTTTTTTTTTTTTTTTTTTCAGTACTGGGGATTAAACTCAGGGGCATTCTACCTCTGAGCTACACCTCCAGCCCTATTTTTATTCTTTATTTTGAAACAGGGTCTCACTAAGTTGCAGAGTGCCTCACTAGGTAGCTGAGGCTGGCCGCAAACCCGGATCCTCTGGTCTCAGCCTCCCAAATGCTGGGATTACAAGCATGCGCCACCACGCCCAGCTCAAAAGCTGGTCTCTTGAAAAAATAAACAAGATAGATAGACCATTGGCCAACCTAAAGAAAAGAAAGAGAGAATCAACCAAAACTACCAAAATAAGAGATGAAAAAGGGGATATGACCACCAACAGTATGGAAATACAGAGGATCGTCAGAAACTATTTTGAAAAACTATACTCCAACAAAGTGGAAAATCTAGAAGAAATTGAGAAATTTCTAGACACATATAATCTTCCTAAACTGAGTCAAGAAGATACAGAAAACTTAAACTGACCAATAACAATCAGAGAGATAGAAACAGCAATAAAGAGTTTACCATCAAACAAAAGCCCAGGGCCAGATGATTTTCCAAGTGAATTTTATAAAACATTTACAGTAGGGCTAATCCCAATACTCCTCAAACTATTCCATTAAATAGAAAGAAACGGGACCCTCCCAAACACATTCTATGAAGCCAATGTCACATTAATACCAAAGCCAAATAAAGACAGCTCAAGAAAAGAAAACTATAGGCCTATATCATTGATGAACATAGATGCAAAACTGCTAAACAAAATACTAGCAATGCACATTCAAAAACACATCAAGAAAATTATACACCATGACCAAGTCGGGTTCATCCCAGGCAGGGATGCAAGGCTGGTTCAACATACAAAAAATAATCCATGTAATTCACCACATAAACAAACTGAGAGACAAAAATCACATGATCATCTCAATTGATGCTGAAAAAGCATTTGACAAGATCCAACACCAATTCATGCTAAAAGCACCGCAGAGAATCAGAATAGAAGGAACATACCTCAAAGTCATAGAGGCAATATACAATAGGCCCACAGCCAACATCATATTAAATGGAGAAAAACTGCAAGAGTTCCCACTAAAAACAGGAACAAGACAAGGATGTCCATTATCACCTCTTCTGTTCAACATAGTACTTGAGACTCTAGCCAGAGCAATAAGGCAAGAGAAGGAAATCAAAAGGGTAAAAAACAGGGAAAGAAGAACTAAAACTATCCCTTTTTGCAGATGACATGATACTATACTTAGAAGACCCAACAAAGTCAACCAAAAAACTTATAGAACTGATCAACAAATTCAACAAAGTGTCTGGATACAAAATCAATCTTAAAAAATTAGAAGCTTTCTTGTATAACCATAAATCCACTGAAAAAGAAATCCAGAAAACAATTCCACTCACAATAGCACCCCAAAGAATAAAATACTTAGGGATAAACCTGACCAAATCGGTAAGTAAAAGACCTCTATAAGGAAAACTATAAATAGTTGAAAAGAGAAATCAATGAAGACCTTAGAAAACGGAAAGATCTTCCATGCTCTTGGATAGGCAGAATAAATATCATCAAAATGGCCATCCTCCCAAAAATGATCTACAGATTCAAAGCAATACCTATGACATTTCCAAAGTCACTCCTCACAGACATAGAAATCAGTCCTTAAATTCATTTGGAACAATAAAAAGTCCAGAATAGTCAAAGTAGTTCTTAGCAACAAGAACCATGCAGGAGGTATCACAATACCTGACTTCAAACTCTACTACAAAGCCACAGTAATAAAAACAGCATGGTATTGGCACAAAAACAGACACCTAGACCAATGGAGCAGAATAGAAGACTCAGAAACAGACCCACAGGTTTACAGTCAAATGATTTTTGACAAAGGAGCCAAAAACATACACTGGAAAAAAGATAGACTCTTTAACAAATGGTATTGGCAAAACTGGTTAACCATATGCAGGAAAATGGAAATAAACCCCACTTTCTCACCCTGCACAAGAGTCAACTCAAGGTAGATCAAAGACCTGGAAGTCAGGCCAGAGAACTTGCAGCTACTTGAAGAGGGCATGGGGCTAACACTACAACACATAAGCACAGGTAAAATCTTTCTCAACAAGACCCCAAAATCACAAGCAACTCAAAGGAAAATCAATACATGGGATTGCGTTAAACTGAAGAGCTTCTGTGCAGCAAAGGAAACTATCAAGAACCTCAATAGAGAGCCCACAGAGTAGGAGAAAATTTTTGCCAGCTACTCTTCTGATAGAAGACTAATATCTAGAATATACAGAGAACTCAAGAAACTCACAGCTAAGAAAACAAATAACCCAATCAAAAAATGGGAAAAGGAACTAAATAGACACTTCACAAAAGAAGAAATACAAATAGCCAATAAATGTATGAGGAAATGTTCTACATCATTAGCAATCAGAAAGATGCAAATCAAAACTACCTTGAGATTTCACCTAACTCCAATCATAAAATGGCAATCATAAAACATACAAACAACAACAAATGCTGGCGAGGGTGTGGAGAAGTGGGAACCCTAATACATTGTTGGTGGGATTGCAAATTAGTGTAACCACCTTGAAAAACAGTATAGAGGATCCTCAGACAAATGGGAATGAACCTACCATATGATCCAGCAATACCTCTTCTGGGTATCTACCCAAAAGAACGGAAACCAAACTATCAGACCAACGCATGTGTGTCTATGTTTATAGCTATACCATTTACAATTGCCAAACTATGGAGCCAGCCAAGATGTCCATCAACAGATGAATGGATTACAAAACTATGGGATACGTCCACAATGGAATTTTACTCAGCCATAAAGAAGAACAAAATCATGTTATTTGCAGGGAAATGGATGCAACTAGAAAACATTATGTTAAGTGAGATTAGTCAGTCACAAAGAGTAAAAAAGCATATGTTCTCTCTAATATGTGGATGCTAGGGAGAAGATGGGACATAAGAGGGACTCCAGATGAAAAAGGAGAAACCCTCAATAAGCAAAGAATTTGACTTAACTGAAGGTGATGGCCGGGGGGTAAGGGGGGACACCCTAATTCACATGATGTACTTTCACAAATATATCAAAGTCAGTCACTAAACTGAACTTGAGAAGGAGGGAGGGTGAGGGAGTGGGGTGGGAATTGGGGAAGGGGTTAAGTGAGCATATATGCCTTTATCAGCTTATACCTAACAAAGATGTATGATTACAATGCACCAATCAATAAAAAAATTTTAAAAATGTTGAATGAATAAATGAGTCCCACAAAAAAATAATAAAAATGCTAAAATAATTGTTTTTTGCTATTGTGAGTTGCAACATCTTTTCATTGCTTCTCTTAATTTGTCCAGAATCATTTTATGATTATAAGATTAATTGTAAAGAATTATTATAAATACTAATAAGATTGAAATGGTTAGTAATGTTGCCAATATACACAATATTTCTCATATAGAAAACTCTTGCTAAAAGAACTTGAAACTCTTATCAAATGGTATTAGTGAAAGTAAAATATTTTCAACATTCTTATATTTTCAGCCTGCAAAGACAAAGTATTTATATATTGGCCTGGGCTTTCCTAACAAGGACCTTGAAATTAAATTTGCAAATCATACTTAGAGATGAGATTCTTCACTAGATTTCAATGAATAAATTTGCAATTAAGGTCATTGTACACCTAATATTAGAATACAGCATTAAAAAATACAGAAAGTGCACCTTTTTGCATGAAAACTTTAAAAAAACATCCCCTGGGTCAGTTTATATGAAAAGTGGGCCTTTGCAATCTATTCAACCCTGGATGAATATACATACATATATCCAATTAACTAAACAGGAATTCTCACCATGCTTTGAGTGAAGAGGATATTGTTTAATCATGTCATTGTACTTTGGAAGGTATTTTTAACTACACAAGTCAGAATGCTATAACATGAGGAAGAAATTTTAACTGTGGAACTGAGTCAGAAACAGAATTCGATATCTATACTGGTTAATCTACCATAATACCTCTTTTCTCTACAGTTCTCCATAGCACTATCTTATTTATCAAAGCTATAGTACAGAATCAATGTTACCTGTGAGGTAAAAGAAGGAGTTGAGCTTGGCTTGTTAAATTATATAACATATATAGGCTCTTAACTTGACAGTACCTCTGCTACACTGCACTTACTCCTCAAGCCATTTGCCATCAGAGAAGGATGCTAGGTGAATGAAATTAATCTTATAAATATGTAGGGCAGTAACAAAGTAAGATAATTAAACTGAAAGATTATATTTAAATTAGGATTATTTTAGAAACAAATATAGAAAACCTAACCAAAAGTGTCTTAGACAAAAGAATATTTACTATCTCCCTTAAAAAGAGGTCTAAGGGTAGCAGCTGCTGGAAAGTTACTGAGGGTTCATACAGTAGCTCAACAGTGACATCAATGACCCAGCTCTTTCTCTCTTAATGCTTGGTGATCCTCAGGTTTGTCCCCTTATTATGGCAAGGTGGCTGCTGCTGCTCCAGATATCAGGTTATCACACAACCATGCCCAAAGACAGAAAGAGCAATGTTTCCTTCTATATTTCTTTTTTATTAGGGAGGAAACTTTTCATAACACCTCACCAGCAGAATTCCCCTCAGGTCCATTGGCAAGGACTTACTGGGTCACATGCTCTAGTTGCAAGAAAGCTGGGAAATCTGTTCTGACATTTCAGCCTCTGAAATGATAAACAGCTCTTCCCACAAGAAAGATATGGGGAAAGAAGCCAGATGTGGTAGCTCATGCCTGTAATCCCACCAACTAAGGAGGCTGAAATAGGATTGCAAGTTTGGGGCCAGCCTGGACAACTTAAGGAGACCCTGTCTCAATATAAAAAATAAAAAGGGGTTTGGGGATGTATGTAGCTCAGTGGCAGAGTACCCCTGGGTCCAATCATGGAAGGAAGGAAGGAAGGAAGGAAGGAAGGAAGGAAGGAAGGAAGGAAGGAAGGAAGGAAGTTGGATAGGCAAACAGTGTCTATTAAACTGTGTTTTTTTTTTTTTTTTCTCATCAGTCTTGCTCTTTTTTTCTTCTTTACTTTCAAAAGATTATTTGGGCTTTTTATATAGCTTCAAGTCATTAAGTCTGTCAGTAGCAATTCATATGCTTCTGAAAATGCACAAATGTGCATTTGTGAGACCTGTTCCTATTTAGTTTTTCCACTATGAAGAGGATATTTGTTGGTGGCCCCCCATGTTTTCAGTGGGCTAAACATACAGAGCTGGAATCCAGAACATTTGTGTTGATAATGTCCCACATTTATACCTTGGGTCCTATTCTTTCACAATAATAATTAGCATCTGTATAACACTTCCTAATTGAAAAAGCTACCTATTCATTTATCATTATATCTTTTGAACCTTATTATGCACATAAAAACTATATCCACTTATTTAAAATGAATCTGACAGCTGCCCCCAGTCACTGCTCTAGGGCTCAGAACACAGCTCGAGGCTCTCTTACCCTTACCAAGAGTAGACAGTTTACCCTTACCAAGAGTAAGACAAGGCTTTAAAAAGAAATTGCTCTAACAGGAAGATTAACTGATGAGGATTTGGGAATCAGGACCAACATAGAAATTTACCAATAAGACCCAGGACTCAAGGGTACACACACACACACACACACACACACACACACACACACACACACACACACACCACATCCTCAATAAATGTTCATAAATGAGTGAATGAGAAATCAGACTTGTAGAAGTGATAGAAGATGACACCACTGCGTATTGATCTCAAAGAACTTAGGAACTGGGAGCTGACTGGATCTATAATCAAGGATGAAAGGTACTACAATTGGGGACAGAAGGAGGTATGAAGCTGATTGAGGCTAACTCAGTTTTTTATACTTTTATTGGTGCATTGTAATTATACATCATAGTACATTAGTTCAGTTTACTGAGCATAAGAGTTATTTGATGAATGCCCTAATTATTCAGATTCTCAGCCATTACCCCTAAACATTTTGATTCAGATAGTATTAAATAGGACACAGAGAATTTTGACAAGTACCCAGGTAGTTGTGATGCTGTGGTCAATAGAATCATCTTATATTTCTGATTAAAAAGTAAGCCCTTTAAGGACAAACCACAGGTACTTTAATTCTTTCTGCATCCCACATGAAGCCTAATTATGTGATTATCCTCATTTTAAATTAGTTAGGTCACCAGAATTGACCACTTAGAGTGAACACAGTACCTGCTAAAGAAACTAAGCCTGTTCACCAGCTTGATGCTAATTGATTCTTCCCCTATTTAAGGTGCTTGACATTGTAAAGGAAACAGAGGTGAACAGAGCATAGACTCTGCATTTGAGATCATCTAGTAGGGTAACAGTTTGTACAGAAATAATTCAATGCAAAGCAGAATATGATGAGTACTATGATATAAATAAAAATACCCAGAGAGTGAAATGACTAAGGAAGGCTTAGCTCTGCCTTGAGCTAAGATTTTCCCTATCCTTTCTAAGATAAGTGATAGCTCTGAAATCTCTTTAGTTTGCAAAAAATGATAGAAAAGGAAATTGCCATTTATACAAAGGCATGCATTCATTATGAGCACCTTCCAGTTTCCAAGCACTGCTCAGTGTTAAGAAATAAACCCCACTTTCTCACCCTGCACAAGAGTCAATTCCAGGTGGATCAGAGACTTGGATGTCAGGCCGGAGACCTTGCAGCTACTTGAAGAAGGCATAGGTCCAACACTTCAACACATAGGCACAGGTCAAAACTTTCTCAACAGGACCTCAAAAGCACAAGCAACCCAAAGGAAGATCAACATATGGGATTACA
>PVLC010021094.1:0-28414 GCA_004027655.1 Graphiurus murinus
AAAAAAAAAAAAAAAAAAAAAAAAAAAAATAGGGCTTGGGGGTATAGCTCAGAGGTAGAACGCCCCTGAGTTCAATCCTCAGTACCGAAAAAAAAAAAAAAGAAGGCATAGAAAACTTGAAAAATCCATAACCATGTAAGAAATTAAAGTAATTAAAAATCTGTTTCCCAGCCAGGCATGGTGGCATACACCTGTAATCCCAATATTTGAGAGGCTGAGACAGGAGCAGGAGGATCACAGGTTCGTGTCTTCTCAGCAATTTAGGTCCTCTGCAACTTAGGTCCTGTTTCAAAATAAAATAGAGGTGAGGTAGAACGCCCCGGGGTTCAATCCCCAGTACCACCAATAAATAAATAAATAAATAAATAAAGTTTCCCTATGAATCAGTATGATCCATAGGTCCAGATGGTTTTACAGGTAAGTGTTATTAAATATTTAAAGAATAGATGCACATATTCTTTCAGGGCATAAAAGGAGAGGAAAGATGCTTTTGAACTCATTTTGAGGTTATTTTAATTTCAATGCTAACAGAAAAAGAAGATAATTATAGGCTATTCTCATTTATGAACATAGGTGCTAAATCCTAAGAAATCTTTAATAGTGTTAGAAATTAGATATAGAAAAAGGATTTCTAAAACTATTTGGAATATGAATTTGTGTGACTGCTTTTAAGAGCAATTTGCCAGTAGCCAGTAAAATTGAAGATGCTTAAACTTTAAAACCTAACAATTCTAAGTGTGTGGTTTAAACATATGCTCACGTGTCCACAAGAATTCATTATAAATATATGACATTGTAAAGAATAGAAAGTTAGAGAAGATAAAATAGCATTCATCAGGAGGATGAATGTGTGATTCTATACAATGGAGCACTTAACAGCAGTCAAGAGGGATGAGCCTCAAAAAAATAATATTAAGTGGAAAAGGAAGCTGAAGAATATATACATAGAGTATGGAGCCATTTATACAAAGATAAAATGCTTACAAAAAATTCCATGCAGTTTACCTACATATGTGGGAAAAATTAAACTGTTAACACAAATTATAGTAAGAGAGAAGAAATGGAATAGGATTGAAGAGTGGAGGGCACCTGACATATCTACATATATAGCTGAAGAAGATAGGAAAAAAGTTTTGGATTTTGAGAAGATACATGATGAGTATAGAAATTTTTCATACCTCTTCATATTCTTGAAATACGTCATTAAAAACAAAAATTGTGCCAGTTACTCAGTACTCTATTCTAGGGATTTTATTTTCCCTCCTAGGATTAATGAGGATGACCAGCCCTGCCACTGTTATGGTACCACAGGGTGGAAACATGTCATCTTCCATGATGGCACCAGGCCCCAGTCCAGAGCTGCAGCCCAGGACCCCTCGCCCTGCTTCTCAGTCAGGTAATGACTTGAGCCTGCTTCTCAGTCAGGTAATGACTTCCACTCTTTGAAGATGAGGAAACTGGAACTTCCTGCAGAGATCATTATAAAATTCACCTATCTCTGATGCTGAATTTCTAACTGCCAAGCTCAAATGCCACCTTCTTCATAAACTCTGTCCTTATTCCTTTAAGTTAAATGTTAGCTGGACATGGTGGCACATGCTTGTAATCCCAATGCTTGGGAGGCTGAGACAGGAGGATCACAGGTTTGAAGCCAGCCTTAGCAACTTAGTGAGGCCCTATTTCCAAATAATAAAATAAAAAGGGTTGGGGGTGTAACTCAGAGTTAGAATGACACAGGAGGATTGCAGGTTCACAGCTAGTCTCAGCAACTTGTGAGACCCTCTGCAACTTAGTGAGACCCTGTTTCAAAAGAAAGAATAAAAAATAGTGCTGGGGGTATAGCTCGGAGGTAGAATGCCCCTGGGTTCAATCCCTAGTACCACAAAAAAAAAGGAGGAAGGGGGGGGTGAGAGTGTGGCTGGAGGTGTAACTCAGAAGTAAAATGTCCCTGGGTTCAATTCCCAGTGCCATACATACACAAAAGACAATATGCTAGGGATAAAATAAACCCCAATAAATGTAAAAGAATAGAAATAATGCAAAGTGTGTTTTTTAACCACAATGGAATGAAATAAAAAATCAGGATGTTAAGTGTCTCATGTATATGTATATGTACGTACACACACACACACACATTGGGGATTGAACCCAGGAGCATTCTACCTCTGAGCTAAACCCCCAGCCCTGTTTTATTTTTTATTTTTAAAATACTTGCAGAGGACCTCACAAGGTTGCTTTACACATAGAAGCTACTCACAAACATGATAACATGAATAGTACCAGTAGACCCAGGCCACTGCTCTAAGGATCTAGATTGCAATAGGTTGATTATTCCTTTGTTGACTGTCTTTAAACAGATTCAATGGATCCACTCCTCTCTGGGCTCCATATGCAGCAGCAGACTCATCCCTCAGGATCTTTAGCTCCTCCACATCACCCAATGCAGTCTGTCGCTGTGAACAGACAAATGAACCCAGCGAATTTTCCCCAGCTGCAGCAGCAGCAGCAGCAGCAACAGCAGCAGCAGCAGCAGCAGCAACAGCAGCAGCAGCAGCAGCAACAGCAACAGCAGCAACAGCAGCAACAGTTGCAGGCAAGACCCCCACAGCAACATCAGCAACAACAGCCACAGGGGATTCGACCCCAGTTCACTGCCCCAACTCAGGTGCCTGTTCCTCCAGGCTGGAACCAGCTGCCTTCTGGAGCCCTTCAGCCTCCTCCAGCCCAGGGCTCTCTGGGCACAATGACTGCAAACCAAGGGTGGAAGAAGTCTCCCTTGCCTGGCCCAATGCAACAGCAACTTCAGGCAAGACCATCCTTAGCCACGGTACAGACACCTTCCCACCCTCCCCCTCCATATCCCTTTGGCAGCCAACAAGCCTCACAAGCCCATACAAACTTTCCTCAGATGAGCAACCCAGGCCAGTTCACAGCTCCTCAGATGAAGAGCTTACAGGGGGGCCCCTCCAGGGTCCCAACCCCCCTGCAGCAACCCCACCTCACCAACAAGTCTCCTGCCTCCTCACCCTCCTCCTTCCAGCAGGGATCCCCTGCATCTTCCCCAACGGTTAACCAAACTCAGCAGCAGATGGGACCAAGGCCACCTCAAAATAACCCACTTCCCCAGGGATTTCAGCAGCCCGTCAGCTCTCCGGGTCGGAATCCTATGGTTCAACAGGGAAATGTGCCACCTAACTTCATGGTGATGCAGCAGCAACCACCAAACCAGGGGCCACAGAGTTTACATCCAGGCCTAGGAGGTGAGGAACACTGAAGCTATTTGTGTTGGTAAATTTGCTGGAGATAGATCTGAGTAGAACTTCAGTTTTTAGAGTTAATGGAGGGAGTGAAATAAGGATGTAATTTTCTGGTTTTGTGATGTGGTGGTGATGCTTGATAGTTAACTTGATGCATTATTATCTTGATATATTATGTAGCATCTTACTGATTAAATATAAGCTAGCTCTCTGGATAAAGATGGAGGTAAAATTCAATATAGAGACATTCATCTTGTTTTTCAAATTATTTTTGCTTGATCTTGTACTAGTAAATTAAAATATCCAGAAGAAACATTCATTTTAATTACAATTTAAACTTCTCAGTTGTTGAGAAAATTAAGATTTTGCAGTAGAGCAAAATGAAAAAATAAGTACAGGTTCTTGTTGGGAAAAATGCCCTTCTAGTTATCAGTTTTGATAATCCTAGTTAGTAAAATAGTAAGCATGGTATTTGTTGTTTGATTTAAGTATTAAATGGGAATAAGTTCAGAAATCATTGACTTTTATAGTTTTATAATGCCAATGCCTGCTCCTCAGAGAGGGAATTCCATTAGTTATACCTAAAGGAGATTTATTTATTTATTTTGTAAGGTGCCTCTTGTATGAAGAAAAAGCAATGGAGCTTAATGTGTGAGAGGTAAAACGATTACAGTAAAACTTATCCATCTCCATGTTTATTATTTATTCTTATTAATCATTGATCTAGTGCACATGACTGTGCTTGGAGCTTTTCAGTAAGGTATAGAGAGTGTCAGTAATACTGTCATCTGATAAGCATATCCCCCACCAAAAGACACCCATTACCTACCCAGAAAAAACCCTTGCATCTTTAGTGCAACATAGCAAAGGCATGTTCCCATAGTTTCTGGTGAAATTAAGTTGCTCATCAGTCTTTTCACTCTCTTGTGATTAATTTTACTGATATGCAGGCTCTAATGTTTGAATCCTAAGAAGTTTTTAGAAAATGCAAGAATGTTTCAGCTCCAAACTTCACTGTTCTGGGCTTCTAGCCCTGGATCAGTGGAAGCTGGGTAGTCCCTCCTGAAAATGTGATTACCGCTTTAATGGGAACATGCAAATGGGGACTTGTCACTGCTAAATAAAGGGCAAATGCATATTTGTCTGCAAAGAGTTTTTCAGGGCATTGAAAATTTGGCCCTTAAAAAAATACATGGACAAATATAAGAAAATTTTAAGCAAGCTTTAGGTCTTGATCTTTCATAGAGCAGACGATATGCTCACCTAGGTGATCTGGCCACATCAAGGCCTGTGTTATAAACAATGAGTGGGTCTGAGATTCTCCTTATAACAAATTTGTTTTCTGAAATTAGGCCTTTCTGAAAGGAAGTAATACTTAAGTAAGATTCAATTAGAGCATGGTTTTTGGTACCATAGCTGTCAGAATCGCAGCAAACCTAATGAGAGGAAGGCATAATGAAAAGTGTAATATAGCCTCACTTTGAAGCTCCTGTGTGTTTCTAATTTCCAGTCTCTTCCAAAGAGACAAGCACAACATTGGGGGGAAATTTTCTGCAAAGGGGATTGTCATCCCTTTTCCTCAAAGGAAAAAAAAAAAGTCATTTATCTATCCTTAATATCAGGACCCAGCTCTTTCTTCTATAGCATTTTATATCAATTTGTTTCAATATGAAAGAATTTCACATATTCCTTTGGCACCTGTGTTAAAGTATGTAAAATTTTGGGGTCCATTATATTACAGAGAAAAGTGAGCCCTCAAACCTTGCTGTGGCATGGCCTCAGATCACGTTTAGGGAGCAGATTGCCATCTTTTCCTTGGCATGTTCTAAATGTAAATTTTTTAGTATTTCTTTTTCATTTTGACAATGCTCATGTAAGAGATTGTGTTGATTTTTTTAACCATCTTTCCCAACCTTATTATTAAAGATCCTACCAGTGTGACAGAGAGCTAAGCCAGTGGAGACTTCATGCAGCTCATCCTTCCTTATTCATTCCATATCTAAGCAAGAGTATAAATTTGCTAGGTAACTGCCTTACTCGTTGTTTTCTATTAAGGAATGCCTAAACGCCTCCCACCTGGCTTCTCAGCAGGACAGGCCAATCCGAACTTTATGCAAGGTCAGGTGCCTTCCACTACAGCAACCACCCCTGGGAATTCAGGAGCCCTTCAGATGCAAGCAAATCAAAATGTCCAGCATGCAGGTTTGTTTTCTGTGATTTATTCAAGTACTATTTATTGAGCATTGTGTGGTAGATACCTAGATAGGCAACAAGGGTAATGCAGATTAATAAATCCTCTCCCTTTAATTTCTAATGCACACATCATCTTTTAGAACACCAATTGATGCATAGAAAATAGGTAATATGTCTCAGGATCTGAGACAAGATCACAGGTTCATGGCCAGCCTTCACAATTTAGCGAGGGCCTCCACAACTTAATGAGACCCTGTTTCAAACTAAAAAATAAAATAGGGCGAGAGGTAGCTCAGAGGTAGAATGCTCCTGGGTTCAATCCCCAGTACCACAAAAAGAAAAGGAAAAAAAAGTCTCAGGAACCTGGGAACACCTAAGAAAAGGAGATGAGAGAGCAGGACTTAGTAAAAAAAAATTTTTTTATCTGTAAAGGACCAGATGATAGCCAGGTATAGTGGCACATGTCTGCAATCCAAATACTTGAGAAGGAGAAACGAGGATTGCAGGTTCAAGCCCAAACTCAGCGACTTAGACCTTGTTTCAAAATAAAATAGGAAGCCGGGCGTGGTGGCGCACGCTTGTAATCCCAGCATTCGGGAGGCTGAGACCGGAGGATCCGGGTTCGCGGCCAGCCTCAGCTACCTAGTGAGGCACTCTGCAACTTAGTGAGACCTGGTTTCAAAATAAAGAATAAAAAATAGGGCTGGGGGCTTAGCTCGGAGGTAGAATGCCCCTGAGTTCAATCCACAGTACCGCAAAAATAAATAAATAAATAAATAAATAAATAAATAAATAAATAAATAAAATAGGAGCTGGATGTGGTGGCGCACCCTTGTAATCCCAGTACTTAGGAGGCTGAAATAGGAGGATCACAGGTTCGGGGCCAACCTCAGCCACTTAGTGAGGCACTCCACAACTTAGTGAGACCCTTTTTCAAAATAAAGAATAAAAAATAGGGCTGGGGGTATAGCTCGGAGGTAGAATGCCCCTGAGTTCAATCTCCAGTACCGCAAAAAAAAAAAAAATCTTGTTTATTAACAAACCAGCAGTGGACCTGATTTAGCCCCTGGGCTATAGTTTGCAAGACATTTTTGGCTTAGGAAACCATAGATAAAAAGGCATGTAGGCATAAGACATGTTTAGACAATTGCAGCTTTACAATCTCTGTATAGTATGTGTTTAATATGTGTTAGCTTTGTTTATACTGTCTGAATTCTGGTATACAGTGCAATTTTCAAATTTAATCAGCACTTTTTTTTTTTTTTTTTTTTTTTTTGGTGGTGGTACTGGGGCTGGAACCCAGGGGCATTCTATCTCCGAGCCACACCCTTAGCCCTATTTTTTATTCTTTATTTTGAAATAGGGTCTCACTAAATTACTGAGGCTGTCCTCAAACCTGCAATCCTCCTGTCTCAGCCTCCCAAATACTGAGATTATAAGCGTGAGCCACCATGCTTGGTTGTACCTGTTGTTTTGATTTCCCTCCCCATTTAGCCGATTTAAAGTAGCTCTACTCTTATCTGTCATTTTCTATTCTGTTGACCTATTTTACTTTTTTTGTTAGCTTTTACTGCTTCCTGAAAAAAATACTTGTCTTTGTTGTGTCTCTTGCCAACAGACACCAAAGGAGTTTGGCCTAGCTTATGTATTAATATTATATTAACACCAAAAATACCCCATACCTATTAAGTACTCAATAAATAATTATTATTTTAATTAGATGCAGTGTGTATAAACAGTGGTCATGGAGTTCAAGTTTGAGTTTATGAAGCTCACTTAAAAAGTCTTCTTTAGGGTTCAGGAAAAGTCTGGATAGTGCAGAAAGGGACAGTTTGTTCCTTGCCTCTGGCTGGAACATGGATTGGCTTCATAAATTCGTTATGGTTGCCACTTTCTAGTCCCCACTTAAAAGTGAAAAATAAAAGAGATAAGCTAGACACTTATTCAATTAAAAGGTGGGGATATGAGCTAGGGATGTAACTCAGTAGTAGATTGTGTGCTAAGTGTGCCTGAGACCATGGGTTCAGTCCCCAACACCAAAACAAGGAGTGGGGGATAATACAAGTAGCTATAGGAAAATACCAAGGATAGAACAATAAATAAACACTGTAGTTGGCCAAGTATCACCTTTTGTCTAAATTAGAAGTAACTGAGAAGAATAGATTATATCCCATGTGGTCCACTAGGGGCTGCCACAGGGTGGGATCACTGAAGTTTTAGCATCCCTGTGTCTGAAGCTTCCAAATGGGTTATCTAGTCAGTTGGTTCCCACTAGAGGATTAGCTTCCATGTCAGGATTAAATAATTTTTACCACACTGGGGCAAAGGAGACCTTCTCTTAGAAAGTATTAGGTACTCTCTTCTTTAAAGTGCAACATCCAGCTATCATAAATGTGGCCTTTGAGGGTCACAATTAGTTTTCCAAAAGCATTCTTGAGATTTTCCTAAAAAGACACTAGCACATTGTTCCCTGGCTCAGTTATAGCACAGCTTATTTCTCTATCCTACAGTGCTCTGTTAGTTTTCTTTACAATAAGGTAGCTACAAATCATGTAAAAACACTGAAACACCGCCTTTATCTTTATTTAATCTGAAAGAAAGTAAACAAGCATGCGTGGTGGCGCATGCTTGTAATCCCAGCATTTGGGAAGCTGAGACCAGAGGATCTGGGTTGGAGGCCAGCTCAGCTGCTTAGTGAGGCCCTCTGCAACTTAATGAGACCCTGTTTCAAAATAAAGAATAAAAAATAGGACTGGGGGTGTAGCTCAGAGGTAGCAATGCCCCTGAGTTCAATTCCCAGTACCCCCCCCCAAAAAAAAAGAAAGTAAACTTTTATTGATTTTTGAAATATCTTAAAGTCACCACAAAGGAGTTTAAGAAACTTTTTCTTCTGTTGTATGGACATAGAAAATGTAAACAATTATCCCATAGCACATCTTCCTAGTTTAAAGAACTTACAGAAAGTATATCAAACAGCACATTTATATTGGTCATAATGGATAAATGGATAGTTGGGTGATGGTTAACTTTCTAAGTAAGGCTTTTTGAGCCAATAAGATAATAATATTTCTTTCTGAAATTGTGCTTTTTTTTTTTTTTTTTTTTTTTAAGGTGGTCAAGGAGCTGGTCCTCCTCAAAACCAGATGCAAGTTTCCCACGGGCCACCAAATATGATGCAGCCAAGCCTCATGGGAATTCATGGCAACATGAACAACCAGCAGGCTGGTAGCTCCGGGGTTCCTCAGGTGAACCTGGGCAACATGCAAGGCCAGCCCCAGCAGGGCCCACCATCTCAGCTGATGGGCATGCACCAGCAGATTGTGCCCTCCCAGGGCCAGATGGTCCAGCAACAAGGAACTCTGAATCCTCAGAACCCTATGATCCTTTCAAGGGCCCAGCTTATGCCACAGGGCCAGATGATGGTGAACCCTCAGAACCAAAATCTTGGGCCTTCGCCTCAAAGGATGACCCCACCCAAGCAGATGCTGTCCCAGCAGGGCCCACAAATGATGGCGCCACATAACCAGATGATGGGGCCTCAGGGGCAAGTTTTGCTCCAACAAAACCCAATGATAGAACAGATCATGACCAATCAAATGCAGGGGAATAAGCAGCAGTTTAACACTCAGAACCAATCCAGTGTCATGCCGGGACCAGCACAGATAATGAGGGGACCAACTCCAAACATGCAAGGAAACATGGTGCAGTTTACGGGACAAATGTCAGGGCAGATGCTGCCCCAGCAAGGGCCCGTGAACAATAGTCCATCTCAGGTTATGGGGATTCAGGGGCAGGTCCTGCGGCCACCAGGGCCCAGCTCTCACATGGCCCAGCAACATGGCGATCCTGCTACCACAGCAAATAATGATGTCAGCTTGTCTCAGATGATGCCTGATGTTAGCATGCAACAAACCAACATGGTCCCCCCCCATGTGCAGGCCATGCAGGGAAACAGTGCCTCGGGAAACCACTTCTCAGGCCATGGGATGCCTTTCAATGCACCTTTCAGTGGAGCACCCAATGGAAATCAGATGTCCTGTGGCCAGAATCCAGGCTTCCCGGTCAATAAGGATGTCACACTAACAAGCCCATTGTTGGTCAACTTATTGCAGAGTGACATCTCTGCAGGCCATTTTGGGGTAAACAATAAGCAAAATAATACCAACGCAAATAAACCGAAGAAGAAGAAACCCCCTCGGAAGAAGAAAAATAGTCAGCAGGATCTGAAGTAGGTTGTGATAATTTTGCCTCAAATTTTATTCATTTGTTGTTTTTATTTTCTTTTTTCTATGATACCAGAAATTGAACCCAGAAGCGTTCTACCTCTGAGCTGCACTCCCAACCCCATTTTTTATTCTTTATTTTGAGACAGGGTCTCACTATGTAGCTGAGGCTGGCCGCGAACCCGGATCCTCCAGTCTCAGCCTTCCTGGTACTGGGATCGATTGCAAGCGTGCACTACCACACCTGGCTCATTCATTTGTTTCTGTGTGGACACTTCTGTAGTAAACATATAAAATTGGAATAGTTCAATAAGATCCTCCTGTTTCAACAATTATCCAATTATCAACTTCTAGCCTATTTAGCCTTTATCTGTACTCTCTCCCATTACCCTCTGGATTGTTTTAGGGCAAATTTATTTTGTAAATATTTCAGTGTACACTTCTAACCGATAAGAACAGTGTTTTTGTTTTTGTTTTTTGCAGTACTGAGGATTGAATGCAGTGTCTTGCATGTGCTAGACAAATACTCTACCACTGAACTACATTCCCAGCCCTGTTTATTTTTTTCTTGAAACCATCTTGTTAAGTTGCCCAGGCTAGCTTAGAACTAGTAATCTTCTTGCCTCAGTTTCTCCAATATTAGGGATTACAGGCATATACCACATCAACCAGAGGATAGCTCTTTTATATGACTACACAGTGATACCATTAGCACATCTACAAAACTAATACTTCCTGACTGGGATGTAGTTCAGTGGTAGGGCAGTTGCCTAGCAGACATGAGGCCCTAGATTCGATCTCTGGCACACAAAACAAAAAAAATCCAAAGGATAGAAAACTAATACTTGCTTAATAGTCTCACATTTCCAAACAATGCTCACATTTCTCTGATTATCTCAATTTTTTTTTTTTCTTAATTTGCTTGTTTAAGGATACAAACGATGTTATGTAACAGTTGGCTGGTATATCTCTTAGTCCTGTAAGTGTCAAGGGGTTATGACACTCAGAACATAAAAAGTAGCCAGGTGTAATGGCACACACTTGTAATCCCAGTACTTGGGAAGCTGAGACAGGAGGATCACAGGTTCAGGGCCAGCCTCAGCTACTTAGTGAGACCCTCCGCATCTTAGTGAGACCCTGTTTCAAAACAAAGAATAAAAAATAGGGCTGCCGGGCATGGTGGCGCATGCTTGTAATCCCAGCATTTGGGAGGCTAAGACCGGAGGATCCGGGTTCGCGGCCAGACTCAGCTACCTAGAGAGGCACTCTGCAACTTAGTGAGACCTGTTTCAAAGAATAAAAAATAGGACTGGAGGTGTAACTTAGAGGTAGAATGCCCCTGGGTTCAATCCCCAATACCGCAAAATAATAATAATAATAAAATAATAATAATAATAATAATAATAATAGGGCTGGGAGTGCAGCTTGGAGGAAGAATGCCCCTGGGTTCAATCCCCAGTTCTAGAAAACAACAACAACAACAACATAAAAAATAACCAGTGGTACTACATTTTGGCTCCACAAAGCTTTGACTTCAGGCTTATATGGCTCTTGGAGAGTCAAGGAGACCAAATGGGTTTGGGAATGAAAACTGCTTACAGAGATTCACCACTGTCTCTCAAACAAAGATAGTCTTTTGTCCAGGCACCTTTCCTTTAGAGGTTTTTTAATCATTCCTAAAAGCTTAAACCCCGTGTGAAGATGATTAGATTTTTTAGTTAGTTACCCTTTCAGTAAATGTTCTCCAGGTGAATTATTTTGCAAGATCACAACAGGGAGGACAATAATTTATATTTCATTTCCTGAAGTATTAATTTAAGTCATGTTTTTTATTTTGATAAAATGTTTCTAAAAGGAATATTGATTTAGCTGGTCTCTCAGCCTTTAATCATAAAACTAATACATGAGACTATAATGCACCAATAAAAGTATATAAAAATGGAACTCGCTGGGCATGGTGGCGCACGCTTGTAATCCCAGCATTCAGGAGGCTAAGACCGGAGGATCCGGGTTCGCGGCCAGCCTCAGCTACCTAGTGAGGCACTCCGCAACTTAGTGAGACTTGGTTTCAAAATAAAGAATAAAAAATAGGTCTGGGGGTATAGCTCGGAGGTAGAATGCCCCTGAGTTCAATCCCCAGTACCGCAAAAAAAAAATAAAAAAATAAAAATGGAACTCAGAGATATATAAACAGGGAATGGTGACTAATGAATGCAAAACAGATTAATTGAAATAAAAGTCAAGGAGCCGGGCGAGGTGGCGCACACTTGTAATCCCAGTATTTGGGAGGCTGAGACCGGAGGATCTGGGTTCGAGGCTACCCTCAGCTACTTAGTAGGCTCTCCACAATTTAGTGAGACCCTGTTTCCAAATAAAGTATAAAAAATAGGGCTGGGGGTAGAGCTCAAAGGTAGAATGCCCCTGGGTTCAAACCCCAGTACTGCAAATAAATAAATAAATAAAAGTCAATTTGCGAGCCGGGAATGGTGACACACACTTATAATCCCAGCATTTGGGCGGCTGAGATCAGAGAATCCAGGTTCAAGGCCAGCCTCAGCTACCTAGGGAGGCACTCCGTAACTTAGTGAGACCCTGTTTCAAAATAAAGAATAAAAAATAGGGCTGGAGGTATAGCTAGGAATGTCCCTGAGTTCAATCCCCAGTACCGCAAAAAAAAAAAAAAAAAAAAAGTCAGTTAGCCAGGATTGCTATTGCATGCCTGTAGTCTCAGTACTTGGGAGGCTGAGATCGCAGGCTCATGGCCAGCCTAAACAATTTAGTGAGACCCTGTTTCAAAATAAAAAATGAGCTGGGTGTGGTGAAGCATGCTTGTAATCCAAATACTTGGGAGGCTGAGACAGGAGCATCACAGGTTCAAAACCAGCTCTGGCAACTTAGCAAGGATCTCAGCAACCTGTATCCAAATAAGAAATAAAATTGGGCTAGGGGTGGAGCTTGGAGGTAGAATGCCTCTAGGTTTAATCCCCAGTATCCCCCCCAAAAAAAATAAATAAAAAGAACTGGTGGTGTAACTCAGAGATAGAATGCCCTGGGTTCAATCCCCAGTACCAAAAAAGTTAATTATATATTAGCAACCTGTGTTTTCCTGAATTCCAACTTAAGCCCTTTATCTAATTTTTCTGGTAGCTCCTTAGGTAAATTTCTTATTGCTATCAACCTGTTGGAATAATAATTTTTATGAGGATAATTATTTTATTCCTCCCAGTAGGCTGGGAATAAAATTACAAGGTTATTAGTTTCACATTAGTATGCATTTTTGTTGTCTTCACAAACCCTGAGGAAGATTGCTCACTTGTTGGATCTACACATTATGAAAAGGACCACGGCTCCTAGGAAAGGGAGAGACAGTAGGTGTAATAGGAAAAACAAATGCTCATGGCTCTTCCACTAACTTATTTTGGAACCTTGATCCTATCTCTTATGCTTCTTTGGGTCTTTGTTTTCTCTTCCATAATATAAGGAGACTGAAGCGGGTATCTGAGATTTTTTTAGATACAGAATTCTTTGAAAGTAAAGGATACCATAGAACCCCTTTGCCTGTAATTCAAAGTGAAAGTCAGATAAGCAAGTTGTGCCAAAGACCTTCTTCAGGTTCTAAATTTCCATGTGTTGGTGCTTTTAAAACAGATTTGTAGCCAGGTGTGGTGGTTCACACTTGTGATCCCAGTACTTGGGAAGCTGAGACAGGAGGATCCGGGTTCGCAGCCAGCCTCAGCTACTTAGTGAGGCCCTCCACAACTTAGTGAGACCCTATTTCCAAATAAAGAATAAAAAATAGGAGCCGGGCGTGGTGGCGCACGCTTGTAATCCCAGCATTCGGGAGGCTGAGACCGGAGGATCTGGGTTCACGGCCAGCCTCAGCTACCTAGTGAGGCACTCCGCAACTTAGTGAGACTCGGTTTCAAAATAAAGAATAAAAAAAAATAAAAAATAGGGCTGGGGGTGTAGCTCGGAGGTAGAATGCCCCTGAGTTCAATCCCCAGTACCGCCAAAAAAAAAAAAAAAATAGGGCTGGGGGTGTAGCTTGCAGGTAGAATGCCCCTGGGCTCAATCTCTAGTTCCACAAAAAAGAAAAAAATAAATTAAAAATAAAACAGATTTGTAGCCGGGCATGGTGGCACATGATTATAATCCCAGTACTTGGGAGGCTGAGACTGGAGGATCCAGGTTCGAGGCCAGCCTCAGCCTCTTAGGCCTTCTGCAACTTAGTGAGACCCTGTTTCAAAATAAAGAATAAAAAATAGGACTGGAGCCGGGCATGGTGGCGCACGCTTGTAATCCCAGCATTCGGGAGGCTGAAACCGGAGGATCTGGGTTCGAGGCCAGCCTCAGCTACCTAGTGAGGCACTCTGCAACTTAGTGAGACTCGGTTTCAAAATAAAGAATAAAAAATAGGGCTGGGGGTATAGCTCGGAGGTAGAATGCCCCTGAGTTCAATCCCCAATACCGCAAAAAAAAAAAAAAAATAGGACTGGGAGCTGGGTGTGGTGGCACATGCTTGTAATCCCAGTACATGGGAGGCTGAGACAGGAGGATCAGGGTTCTCGGCCAGCTTTAGCTACTTAGTGAGGCCCTCCACAACTTAGTGGGCCAGCTTCAGCTACTTAGTGAGGCCCTCCACAACTTAGTGCGACCCTGTTTCAAAATAAAGACTTAAGAAATAGGGCTAGGGGTGTAGCTCGGAGGTAGAATGCCCCTGGGTTCCTGTACTGCAAAAAACACAAAACAAAAAATAGGGCTGGGGGTGTAGCTTGGAGGTAGAATGCCCCTAAGTTCAATCCCTAGTACCACCAAAAAAAAAAAAAAAACAGATTTGTAAATTGGGCATGGTGGCACATGCTTTTAATCCCAGTACTTGGGAGGCTGAGATCAGAGGATCGGAGTTTTCGGCCTGCCTCAGCTACTTAGACCCTGTGCAACTTACTGAGACCCTTTTTCAAAATAAAGAATAAAGTGGGGCAGTAATTGTGGAAGGGTTAAATGAGAAATGTGTGCATGTATGCCTTTACCAGCTTGTACCTAACAAAGATGTATGATTACAACGCACCAATAAAAAATAAATAAAAATAAAATAGGGCTGGGAGTGTAGCACAGAGGTAGAATACCCCTAGGTTCAATCCATAGTGCCACATAAATAAATAAATACATACATACATGCATACATATAAATAAATAAATACATAAAAAATAAAGAATAAAAAATAGGACTGGGGGTGTAGCTTGGAGGTAGAATGCCCCTGGGTTCAATCCCCAGTACCACAAATAAATTAAATAAATAAATAAAACACATTTGTGATCCCAGTACTTGGGAGGCTGAGACAGGAGGATCCTAGGTTTGGGGCTAGCCTCAGCAATTTAGCAAGACACTGTGTCAAAATAAATAAAGGCTGGATGTGGTAGCACACTCTTGTAATCCCAGTGCTGGGGAGTCTGACCACAGATTCAAGGCTAGCCTCAGCTATTTAATGAGGCCCTCTGCAACTTAGTGAGACTGTGTTTCCAAATAAAGAATTAAAAATAGTTCTGTGGGTGTGGCTCAGAGGTAGAATGCCCCTGGGTTCAATCCCTAGTACCACAATAAATAAATAAGTAAATAAAGTAGGGCTGGAGGTATAGCTTAGAGGTAGAATGCCCCTGCATTCAACCTCCAGTAGCCAAAAAAAAAAAAAGGTTTTGTGATGAGTTATGAGACTACATAGAATGTAATGAGACAAAATACCATCTTAAAGTGGGTGACCTCAATCAGGGCATTAGAGAAACTAAAGGTAGGAAAGAAAGGTACAGCTGGGAATGAGATTACAAACCAGATGAGAGATGTGAGCACTCTGATTTGCTTGGGTATGTGGGTACCAGAAGATACATTGCATTTTACTCTTTCCCATTAAAAATTATAAGCTACAGGTAAGAATGAAGGCATCCCAAAGCCAATGAGTATGTTGTAAGTATTCATTCTATAGCAAAATTAACCAACTTTGTTGTGGTGTTCACTACCTTTCTTTGTTCTCTGAATACCATTTCAATCAGCTAACTTATGACCTCTTGCAAGATGTTACAAATTATTGTAGCCTTTATAAATTTAATAGCCACACTGAAGACAAGGTGATTTCACAGAAGCAGTGGTTTATAACATTGATAGTCCCAAACCAGGATCAAGTCTTAAAACATTTAAGGAATGGGTGATTGCATAAAAATGTTGTGTCAGAAATTTGTGGAAAGCACTTGGAATAAATACAGTGCTGTTAGATTAAGTGGATTTTAACATTTATTGAAATTGCCAGGTTATTTTTATGCCAATATGGAATATTTTTTCCAGAAGAAAGAGATGTAAATAATGGTAAGGATGATAATGCAAAGAGATTGTATTTCCTCCGAAAAAGGGGGAAGGGTTGAGCTAGTTTCATGTACTTCTTATCAACTTAGTCTCAAATGTGTTACTTATTTTTTAGCACCCCAGATCCTCGCCCAGCTGGTCTGGAGGAGGCAGATCAACAACCCTTGCCTGGAGAACAAGGAATTAACGTGGATACCACAGGCCCTAAGCTGCCAGAGTTTTCAAGCCGACCTCCAGGTACTAAATGTCAGCTTCAGGCTGCATGCCTGCCACTGTGTGTGCCACAGGCATCCTTCCTTTCAGAGACAGTGCTGGTTTGTGTGGTCTGCAACCTAGTTGGCTTTAGCCATTTAACGTGTCTAGTATTTGAAAGCTTTGCCTTGATGTTAAGTAAATATTTCAAATATAACTTCTGAAGGCACACACATACACACACACACTCTCTGCTCAGATTGTCTTCATTATTTAAAGTTCTCATAAAGTTAGACTGAAATGTGAAGCCGGGCATGGTGGCGAATGCTTGTAATCCCAGTACATGGGAGGCTGAGACAAAAGGATCACAAGTTCGAGGACAGCTTCAGCAACTTAGCAAGACCCTGTTTCAAAATAAAAAATAATCTAGGCATGGTGGCCCATGCTTATAATCCCAGTACTTGGGAGGCTGAGACAGGAGGATTGCAGGTTCAAGGACAGCCTCAGCAAGTAGTGAGACTCTCATCAACCTAGCAAGACGCTGTTTCAAAATAAAAATAAAATAGGGCTGGGGGTGCAGCTCAAAAGTAGAATGCCCCTGGGTCCAATCCCCAGTACCACACGCATACACATACAAAAATTAGACTGAACTATGAGGTACCTCTTTATTCATGTCAATGTCAAGATTCTAGTTGGCATCAGAATCAAGTAAGATTAAACAGAGGGATGGTTTTACTCTAATCCTGCTTGCCTGCCTTTCATACAGCCTTTCTTCCTGGGACTTTCTCAGAGTAGGGAACTACCAGGGTTTAAACAAGGTAATCTTTTTTATAGAAATTTTTATTACAGATCTTTATTTTTTTAATATTTATTTATTTATTTATTTATTTTGCGGTACTGGGGATTGAACCCAGGGACATTTTCCCTCTGAGTTATACCCCCAGCCCTGTTTTTTATTCTTTATCCTGAAACAGAGTCTCACTAAGTTGCAGGGGGTCTCATTAAGTAGCTGAGTCTGGCTACCAACCTGAGATCCTCCTGTCTCAGCCTCCCAAGAATAAGGATTACAAGTGTGTACCACTATGCCTGGCTTTATCTTTAAAACATCAAAAATATATAAAGAATAAAGAAAGACATACTCATAAGCTTACTACTAGCTTAATAATGAAGAGTACCAACATTGTTGAAGCCCAATTTTCTGATCATAAAATATCCTTTAAGTGTTGATAAATTATGCTGAAGAAGAAAAAGCTTCTAAAATTCATTCATTCCAACCCAGGTATTATGGAACCAAGGCCAGCTGCCACAATATCTCTATACCTAGTTGCTCCTGGCCCGAACAGTGATTTGTAACTTTATTTCCCCATGACACAGTTGAAGATGCTCAAGCCCTCTACACTCAGGCCACTCTTCCCTGTGTCTGCAAAGAGTTATGTTTTGTTTCTTCCTCATTAATAATTCCATCTCCTTTTGGGCAGATAAATGGAAGTGATGTTATTTTAGAGCTTAACTTTAATCTACTCTGAATTTATATATTTTTAGGTGAATTAAAAATGTAAATTCATCATGATTTCAATACTTTATGTTATTTATTACAAATTGCATGAGGACACCACAGTTCCCGTCAGTAAGTTGCAGCCGCACAATTGAGACTGGGAGGTTGCCAGTCTTTGGCAAGTATGTCCTGAAGGCATTATGAGCACAGAAGTACCCTCTTCCCTCAGACACATATGAACTCTTCCTGTAAGAATTCTAGGGGTCTTACATTATCGCCTCCTTTATGCAAAAGGAACCTCTAGGCTGAATTTGGCCTATGATGAATTTGAATTGCCATGCTGCATCTTAAGCAAAAACCTAAATTTAAATGCCTTTAGAAAGGGCATCTAAAACCAGGTGTGGTGGTCCACACCTGTAATCTCAGTACTTGGGAGGCTGAGACAGGAAGATCCCAAGTTCAAGGACAGCCTCAGCAAGTACCGAGACTCTTATCAACCTAGTGAGACCCTGTTTCAAAAATAAAAATAAGCCAAGCGTGATGGAATCCCAATACTTGAGAGGCTGAGATTGGAGAATCCCATGTTCACGGCCAGCCTCAGCTACTTAGTGAGGCCTTCTGCAACTTAGTGAGACCCTGTTTCAAACTAAAAAATAGGGCTGGGGATGTAACTTGGAGATAGAATGCCCCTGGGTTCAATTCCCAGTACCGCAAAAAAAAAAAAAAGAAGAAGAAAGAAAAAGGGCATCTACTCTGCATTTGGCAGTGTTCACAGGATTCCTGCTGTCTTATAACAGCCTACTTCTCTACTCTACTACCTATTTGTCCCCTAAAGGCATATATGAGTTTGTATTCCTTAACTAGTAAATTTGTTTTTCAATTTTGTATGGGCACTGCATGTGTCCTGGCTTTCCCTCTCCACCATTCTGTCACGTCAACACCAATCTGTCTTCTCACTAGTGTACTTTGGACTGCTGCCTCCAGCTTCTGGATCCATCATGGTTGCCATGCCTTTAGTTATTACTTTCAAGAGGCCACTATATTGTCTGTGCTGCACTCTTTGGTATTTACTGTGCTGTCTGGTAAGCCGATTTTAAACATGAAAGGCATCTGTGTAATAGCCCTGACATGAATGGACTTTTGCAGAAATTATAATTTTCTTAATGTGGGAACCCCAGACTAGATGTAAAAAAAAAAAAACCAAAACCAAAAAAACACTGTGTTTGATCTGTAGAAACCTGTAGAAATGCCATGTATCACTGGCTTCATAATTGTCAAGAAGTTATTTGGGCAGGGATAGTTGTACGTGCCTGTAATCCCAGTATTTGGGAGACTGAGACAGGAAGATTGCCAGTTGGGAAGATAGCCTCAGCACCTTAGTGAGAACCTCGGCAACTTAGCAAGCCCTTTTTCAAAATAAAAAGTAAAAAGGGCTGGGGGTGTAGCTCAGAGGTAGAATGCCCCTCTGTACAAAAAAAAAAAAAAAAAAAAAAAGTTGGACCTAAACCAAAAAGGGATTTTTAAAGAAAATCTTCAAAACTGGATTCTACATTCTACACATTGTACTCATTGGTACGGTGGAAATCTTTGACCAGAAGACATTAATTAGCTGTTGAGCACAGAGTCTGACCCACAGCATTTGGTCACTGCTCTGTTAAAATCTTGAGCCAGCATTTCTTCCAACTGCCAGAGCCAACCATTCTTAAAAACCTTCTGAGTGTGTTTTTCTTACAACAATGGAATAATCTAGTTTGCGGAACTGTATCCCAGCTATATTCCCACTTTGTCCCACTGAACCACCTTTACTCTTGATTTAATTTTATTATCTTTCTCTTCTTTCTGCTGATTTTGTAAGGTTTTTGTTCTAAAATGCCAAATAAAATCTTCACAAAAGAAAGTATCATTTGAGATGTTGCCTTCTGCAAATCCAAAAGGTATTACCCCTCTGTGTTCTTTTCCAAAAATTATTTTTTATTCCTGAGGGCTGTGCTTCTGGCTTATTTGCCAATTGTGGATTCAAAGAAAATGTTTCTCTAAATAGAGGTTTGCATATAAGAAAGTAAATGGAAACTAACATGCATAAAAGCTTTGGTGCCCTCATTTTATTTTCAGCCCCTGTTACCCCTGCTGCTTATTAAACTGATGTATACCAAGAGTTAGTTTAATTCACTTGGTTTCCCCCAAAAGACTGAGCCCAAAGGATGCAGTGTAGAGTATGGAGCCAATGGATTGGAGTAATCTTAAATCCATCTTTCTTAAAAAGAACTGAATCCTAGAGTTTAACATTTTACTTCTCTTGAAAAGAATTGAAAGGCTATCTTCAATGCTGGTGTTTTCAACAAAACCAAGGCTTAAACTAGTCCTCTGCTAACGGTAAAAGTGAATCCTAATTGCTTTACTTCATTCACATGTACAACAAAATACCGATTATGTCTTCATGAGACCCAAATGCTGGTGGGCAGCCACTTACTCATGATGGAGTTATTCTCTCCTGTTTGGCTAGAGGAGACTCAGACCTTTGCAGTGCATAGCACAGAGTGCCTTTCAGAGTACAGTAATGCCTCATTCAGTCCCTACATGCTGAGAGCTCCAGGTTCTTTCTTAATGCTTTGCTTTTTGCTTCCTTAAGCAGTGTGCCTCTTTGCTCATGTCATAATGAGGGGCTGCCACCTGCCCTTGGAGCAGGGATGTCTGAGCTGTTTGTGCAATCCTGCCACCTAGATGAGTATTGCTTGGCTATACTCTAAAGGTAGCAATGTTTTCCTGCTGAGTCTAACTTCCCTGATTTTGGGGGCTTGTTTTAGGTTATCCTACTCAACCAGTTGAACAGAGGCCACTGCAACAGATGCCTCCTCAACTCATGCAGCATGTGGCACCCCCACCACAGCCACCACAGCAACAGCCACAGCCACAACTGCCTCAGCAGCAGCAGCAGCCTCCACCTCCTAGTCAGCCGCAGTCTCAGCAGCAGCAGCAACAGCAAATGATGATGATGCTCATGATGCAGCAAGATCCCAAATCCATTAGGCTTCCAGTCTCCCAAAATGTTCATCCCCCAAGGGGACCTCTGAACCCAGACTCCCAGAGAATGCCCATGCAGCAGAGTGGCAATGTACCTGTCATGGTCAGTTTGCAAGGACCTGCCTCCGTGCCACCATCACCTGATAAACAAAGAATGCCAATGCCTGTGAATACTCCTTTGGGAAGTAATTCAAGGAAAATGGTATACCAGGATAACCCACAAAATCCTTCTAGCTCGCCATTGGGAGAGATGTCCTCACTTCCTGAAGCAAGTGGCAGTGAAGTACCATCTGTCTCAGGAGGCCCGAATAACATGCCTTCACATTTAGTAGTTTCTCAGAATCAGTTAATGATGACAGGGCCCAAACCTGGACCATCACCCCTTTCAGCAACTCAAGGTGCAACTCCTCAGCAGCCCCCTATAAATTCCCTTCCCAGCTCCCATGGCCACCACTTTCCAAATGTGGCTGCTCCAACTCAGACATCTAGACCTAAAACACCAAACAGAGCCAGCCCCAGACCCTATTATCCTCAGACACCCAACAACCGTCCTCCTAGCACAGAACCTTCAGAAATCAGTTTGTCACCAGAAAGACTCAATGCCTCCATAGCAGGACTCTTTCCTCCACAGATTAATATTCCTTTACCTCCTAGGCCAAATCTAAACAGGGGCTTTGATCAACAAGGCCTAAATCCAACAACTCTGAAGGCTATTGGGCAAGCACCTTCAAATCTTACCATGAATAATCCTTCCAATTTTACTGCCCCACAAACTCACAAATTAGATTCTGTGGTGGTGAATTCTGGAAAGCAGTCTAATTCTGGATCAACAAAACGAGCAAGTCCAAGCAACAGTCGCAGGTCTAGTCCTGGGTCCAGTAGGAAAACCACCCCAAGTCCTGGGAGGCAAAATGCAAAGGCCCCCAAACTTACTCTGACTTCTCAAACAAATGCAGCCCTGTTGCAGAATGTAGAGTTGCCAAGAAATGTATTGGTCAGTCCCACTCCTCTGGCCAGTCCTGTGCCTGGGAGCTTTCCTAACAACAGTGGGCTGAATCCTCCGAATCCCACCGTGCCTGTGGCTGCAGTAGGGACTGTTCTTGAGGATAATAAGGAGAGCTTGAATATGCCTCAGGACAGTGATTGCCAGAATTCCCAGAGTAGGAAGGAGCAAGTAAATGTTGAGCTAAAAGCAGCTCCTCCCCAAGAAGTTAAAATGGTTGTCCCTGAAGATCAACCCAAAAAGGATGGGCAACTTTCGGATCCTAACAAACTTCCCAGTGTTGAAGAGAACAAAAATTTGGTGTCTCCTGCCATGAGGGAAGCACCAACATCGTTAAGTCAACTTCTTGACAACTCTGGAGCTCCTAATGTGACCATTAAACCCCCTGGGCTTACAGATCTGGAAGTAACACCTCCAGTAGTTTCAGGGGAGGACCTCAAAAAAGCATCTATCATTCCCACACTGCAGGATCCGTCCTCCTCTAAAGAGCCCTCTAATTCCCTCAACTTACCTCACAGTAATGAGCCGTGTTCAACCCATGTGCATCCAGAATTGAGCGAGGTCAGCTCTAATGTTGCACCAAGCATCCCTCCAGTAATGTCAAGACCTGTCAGCTCTTCCTCCATTTCTACACCCTTGCCCCCAAATCAGATAACTGTATTTGTCACTTCCAATCCCATAACCACTTCAGCTAACACATCAGCAACCTTGCCAACCCATTTACAGTCTGCATTGATGTCGACAGTTGTCACAGTACCCAGTGTGGGTAACAAGGTTATGGTTTCTGAGGGACAGTCAGCTGCTCAGTCTAATGCCCGGCCTCAGTTCATTACACCTGTCTTTATCAATTCATCCTCAATAATTCAGGTTATGAAAGGATCTCAGCCAAGCACAATTCCTGCAGCCCCACTGACAACCAACTCTGGCCTGATGCCTCCCTCCGTTGCAGTTGTTGGCCCTTTACACATACCTCAGAACATAAAATTTTCTTCCGCTCCTGTACCACCTAATGCCCCTTCCAGTAGTCCTGCTCCAAACATCCAGACAAGTCGACCCCTAGTCCTTAACTCACGAGCCACTCCTGTTCAGCTTCCTTCCCCACCTTGTACATCTTCTCCAGTTGTCCCTCCTCATCCCCCTGTCCAGCAAGTGAAAGAATTGAATCCGGATGAGGCTAGTCCTCAGGTGAACACCTCAGCAGATCAGAGCGCTCTGCCCTCTTCACAGTCAACCACAATGGTTTCTCCTCTTTTGACCAATAGTCCAGGCTCCTCTGTCAACCGGCGAAGCCCAGTCTCATCTAGTAAGGGCAAAGGAAAAGTGGACAAAATTGGCCAGATTTTGCTGACCAAAGCATGTAAGAAAGTTACAGGCTCTCTTGAAAAAGGGGAAGAACAGTATGGTGCAGATGGAGAGACTGAAGGCCAAGGGCTAGAGACCACAGCTCCTGGGCTCGTAGGAACAGAGCAGTTATCCACAGAGCTGGACAGTAAAGCCCCAACGCCCCCAGCACCTACTCTGCTTAAAATGACCTCTAGCCCTGTGGGCCCAGGCTCGGCCTCAGTAGGACCCAGCTTACCTAGCGGTGCTCTCCCCACCAATGTACGCTCAATAGTACCCCCTCTGGTGTCCTCCGAGCTCATCTCCACAACGCCGACCACAAAAAACAATCACGGTGGCATAGCATCCGAGCCACTTGCAGGTGGCCTAGTGGAGGAGAAGGTGGGATCCCATCCAGAGCTTCTACCCAGCATAGGTATGTACTTGGGCTTGGCATCTCCTTTCAGAGTTTTTTGATGACCCATCCCATAAAAGAGAAAGCATGACTCCTTTTCTACTTGGAGGAAGAAGAGTGGGCTAAATGGCAATAATGGTAGTTTTATTTATTGAAAATACACTGGAAGTCTGGGTGTGGTGGCACACATCTGTAATCCCAGTATTTGGGAGGCTGAGGCAGGAGGATCACAGGTTTGAAGTCAGCCTCAGCAACTTAAGCTCTCAGCAACGTAATGAGACCCTGTTTCCAAATAAAAAATAAGAGGGTAGGAGATATACCCTGGAGGTAGAAGGCCCCTAGGTTCCACCCCTAGTATCTCAAAAAAAAAAAAAAAAAAAAAAAAAAAAAAAAAAAAAAAAAAAAAAAAAAAAAAAAAAAAAAAAAAAAAAAAAAAAACAAAGAAAAAAAAAGAGAGAGAGACAAAATACACTGGAAAATATGCTTTATGCTTTTAAATCCCATGTTAAGTTTACACTTAAGTTGACATGATACTCGGCTCTTGAAGTAATAGAGGTTAGTATTTGTTCATTTTATACTGTGAGCCTCTAGCCTGATACCGTTCCTTAAGTGTGAGTAGTTGCTTCTGCAGGTTTCCCTTACCATGAAGAAGGCTTGGCTTATAACTGTATCAGAGCATTTTCATTGTGCTCTACCTCATGGACCATTCCCTTTCTGTTTAGGCAGAAAATAACTTTTCAGAAAATCAGATGTTATGATAACAGTCATGGAAGAGTCAAAGTGGTGAAATGTCAGATAGACTTGGATTGGTACCACAGCACCAGCATTTAGCAACTGTAGGGGCTGAGACAGGTTACTTGACCACTCCAAACTTTATTTTCCTATTTTGTAATATGGGGACAATAGTAGTTGTAAGATTCAGTGAGGCTATTAGGTATATAATATGCTTAGCACAGGACTTAGAATATAGTGATTGATCAATAAATGGCTTAAAGGTATTATTACCAGTTTCCTTTTCTATAATCTCTTTGTAAATTGGTCCATTCCATTTGTGACTGTCTAGTTCAGAATACTTCCAAGATGGGTTAATAATGGAAGCAACTCTCCTTCCTATTCCTGCTCCCTTCCCTACCCCATGCTCCACTTCTTCCTTTGAGGCTTAAACAGTGTAGAATTTCCCTAAAGGCAATTCAGTCTCACACTGCCCAGAGCTGGGAGGACCTCAGCAATATCCCAGGTCACTATAGTGCCTGTCTTATTTATGCAGATGAAATTCTTTGAGTGAGCCAGGCGTAGTGTCATATGCCTACAATCCCAGTACTTGGAAGACTGAGACAGGAGGATCACAAGTTGGAGGCCAATCTTGACAACTTATCCTGTCTCAAAAAGGGCTGGGGATATAGCTCGTTGGTAGAGTGGCCCTGGGTTCAATCCCCAGTACCCCCCCCACACACACACACACATACATGCTTTAAGTGCCTACCACTGAATGGTAAGCACCTAGGATGAAGAGCAGAAAGAACAAGCTTCAGGGTATGATCAGAGTTCAGATTTTAGTTCCATTGCTTACTAGTTATAGCCAATTTAAGTCCCTTGTACTTCACTTGTGAAACAGATCATAATTCCTACCTCCCAGAATTCATAAAAGGATTCAATGAGACGATTTAACATTTAGTGGCCAGAACACTACTTCATGGGGAGCAGTGGACAGGTTAATTGATACAAGGAGGGATACAGGCCTGCATAGTTAACTGCTCTAATAAGAGACAAAGATTTCATAGGTTGGGAGCTCTGTGTTTCATGTTTGAGTTCTGTTGACCTTGAGAATTTAAAAGAAAAAAAACACCTGGTATGACATAAATATGTTCTCTGCTATTAAATATTTTCATTTCTACTTCATTTCAGGAAACTTTTTTCTCTACTACTAAAAGAATAATGATGAAGTAATTAGAAAATATTTTATGTCTGGATCATAAAAATACAGTACTAGAGAAATACATAAACTCTGAGGAGATGAACCAGCAGTTGAAAAAGTTTTCAGTTTTGGTTCAAGTCACCCACTTTGCTTATAGTGATTATTTATCTTTTTCAAGGGACTTCTATGCTTTTACCTTGAAAATATGAGAAACCAATACTGGAAAGTAGAAGTTAAGTTATAACTTTAAATTTTATCAGATGAGCATACAAAATAAATTCTTACAAATGTGTTATTGACTGCTTTACTAAGCAGGAAGAGAAATCTGCAAAATTCACTTTCCAACTAGGTACCTGTAATCACAGTACTTAGGAAGCTAAGACAGGAGGATCACAGGTTCAAGACCTGCCCCAGCAACTTAGCAAGACTCTCAGCAACCTAGAGAGACCTTGTTTCAAAAACAAAAAATTTCAAAACCAGGCATAGTAGCGTACGCTTGTAATCCCAGTACTTGGGAGGCTGAGACAGGAGGATCGTAGGTTTGCAGCCAGCCTCAGCTACTTAGTAAGGCCCTCTGCAACTTAGTGAGACCCTGTTTCAAAGTACAGAATAAAAAATAGGACTGGGGGTGTAGCTCAGAGGTATAATACCCCTGGATTCAATCCCCAGTACCACAAAAAAAAAAAATTAAAAGGGCTGGGGGTGTAGCTTAGAGGTAGAATGCCCCAGGTTCAATCATATATGTATAGATATATAGATAGATACAGATATATCTCACAGACACACAAATTGACGCTCAAGAAGCCAAAAATTGCTTCTGTTGCTAATGTTCTCATGACCGTCTCTGCTCTTTATGTACAGTAAAGGAGAAGTAAATACTCCTAAGTAAATAGTATTCTTTGTCACTTATTGTTAAAGTAGTTGATTTCTTAAGTGAATAATAAGATGTAATTGGAATTTCAAGGTCAGCTACTTGAACTAACTGCTGGTTCATCTCAAAGTTCTGTATTTCTCTAGTATTATATTTTTATGATCCAAATATAAATATTTTCTAATTATTTTATCATTATTCTTTTAGTACTAGAGGGGAAAGTTTCCTGAAATTAAGTAGAAATGCTCTCTAAAAAGTATGGTGATTCAGCAGTTATTTAGTCTTTGATTCAATTAATGCTTTCTGCTTTATTTAGAAAAGAAAGTGAAAGGTCTGTAATTTTTTTTTCTTGCCTTAGCTTCTTCACAGAATTTAGTCCCAAAGGAAACTCCAGCCACAGCACTGCAGGGGGCTGTTGCCAGGTCAGGTAAGGCACACTTTGGAGAAACATCTTGGAATGGGATGGGTCATATGTGAAAGAACTACTTCTGTTTTCAAGGTCACGGGTTCTCATGACAGTGAGTGGCTGAAACAGTCTGACCTGTTTGCTTCCAGGAAGACTTTGGTTGAGCTTGTGCAGGACCTAGAGGTTATTTTCCTTGTCTAGGGAACTCAAGAAGGACATCTCTGCTGGGCATGGTGGCACATGCTTGTAATCCCAGTACTTGGGAGGCTGAGACAGGAGGATCACAGGTTCAGAATCAGCCTTAGCTACTTAGGCTCTCTGCAACTTAGTGAAACCCTATTTCAAAATAAAGAATAAAAAATAGGGCTGAGGGTATAGCTCAGAGGTAGAATGTCCCTGAGTTCATTCCCCAGTACCACAAAAAAAAAAAAAAGGATATCTCTGTGTCCGTCTTCTGTCTGCCATCCAGCTATGATTGGCTACCACTGCAGAGTTTGCCCTACTCCATGACCCTGACACTCATCATAGCTGGCAGCTGACTAGCTGACATATGGTAGGTTTCTGGAGTGGCAAGCATTAATATACAAGATAATGCCTGCATTATTGTGACAGGATCAGAGGCTTGTTCAGACAACCTCTGCTGCAGTTGAGGACGCCATTCCTCTGAGGAGGCAGAGTCCTTTCAGTCATCTTTGGATGGTGTTAAGTTTCTCCCCATGACCAAGATATTGTAACTAGCACTAGGGAGCCAGTCATGGTGGCACATGCTTGTAATCCCAGTACTTGGGAGGCTGAGACCAGAGGATCGCAGGTTCTTAGCCAGCCTCAGCTACTTAGGCCCTCCACAATTTAGTGAGACCCTGTTTCAAAATAAAGAATAAAAAATAGAGCCAGGCGTGGTGACGCACGCTTGTAATCCCAGCATTCAGGAGGCTGAGACCGGAGGATCCGGGTTCGAGGCCAGCCTCAGCTACCTAGTGAGGCACTCCGCAACTTAGTGAGGCCCTGTTTCAAATTAAAGAATAAAAAATAGGGCTGGGGGTATAGCTCAGAGGTAGAATGCCCCTGAGTTCAACCCCCAGTACCGCAAAAAAAAAAAAAAAGAATAAAAAATAGGACTGGGTGTAGCTCGGAGATAGAATGCCCCAGGTTCAATCCCCAGTTCCATTTAAAAAAAAAAAATGTTTTTGTTTTAGGGATGATTTTTCTGGGAGGCAGGACACATGCAGTTCTAAACACATGGGATCTTGATAGCAATAACAGCACTGTTCTGCCTTCATGGATTAGACTGCAGAAGCAGGTGGATATCATACTTATGTTTAGTTTTGCCTGGCTCTTTGTCACTATAGGTCATTAAGGGATACAAAAAAAAAGTATGACTGGTTCCCATAGGGAAGTTAGAATAGCAAGTACTGGTTACCGTGTGTGCCACTCCCAGCTTGGTATCTATTTCCTGTGGAGGGATATCCAGAATTTTTGGGTGAGACAGGAAGCTAAGCAGCAAATGAGAAGCAAGGGTGCCCTTCTGCCATCACCATTGAAAGCAGAGTAGTAGCCGGGCGTGGTGGCGCACGCTTGTAATCCCAGCATTCGGGAGGCTGAGACCGGAGGATCCGGGTTCGCGGCCAGCCTCAGCTACCTAGTGAGGCACTCCGCAACTTAGTGAGACTCGGTTTCAAAAATAAAGAATAAAAAATAGGGCTGGGGGTGTAGCTCGGAGGTAGAATGCCCCTGAGTTCAATCCCCAGTAC
>PVLC010021095.1:0-28411 GCA_004027655.1 Graphiurus murinus
TCCCCTCCCCTCCTCCCCTCTCCCCCCCCTCATTATGCCCTAAGGACCAGAAGCTCTGGTTCCTGCTTGGTGGTGGGTATAAAATGAATTACATATATGGACTGAAATCTCCAGATCTGTAAGCAAATAAATCTTCCTTCTGCAAAGTTGTGGTCATCAGGTATTTTTGGGTCACAGCAATGAGAATGCTGACTGCAACAGCAGTTCAGGAACTCCAAACAAGCCTTGCTCCTCTTACCCGATCTCTCACCAGCATCTGGGCAGCATTCTTGTATCTAATCTTGATAAGGCCTGGCCTTTGAATCCAGGCCTCCCCATCCACCTGTACCGGAATACCTTCTTCACCATTGATGGTTATCATCAACTCACGGCACTGTCAGAGAAGAGGAGAGGGAAGAGAGGAGAGAAATGAGGCAACCATTGTAGACTGAGTTGATAATCTGACAATTACGGCCTGAGTGTGAATCTGAAGCAGCCCTGATTACCCCAGGGAGAAACATCCATTTTCTATGAACCTTTTGTTCCTTTGGTCCTTGCCACCTCTGCCTCCAAGCTCAGCCAGCACCTTGCCTCCTACCAGATAAACTGTTTTCTCCATCCTGGAACTCTTATGCCTGGTTAATTCCTGTTATCACCTGGGTTGCAGGTAAAAAGTCAACCCCTTCCTGGTGCCCACCCAACCTGCCTACCTGGGCGATGCGATGATGATGCAGGTTGATGATACGGGACATGGCCATCTGCACAGAGCCAAAAATTGCCACCACCTCCAGCTTCCCATCATCTATTGCTGGAGCCTCATATTCCTAAGGGGAGAGAACAGTGTCACATCTCCCACCCTTTGTCTATAACAAACGAGTGGGCTTTGAAGTCTCCTGGTGAAATTTTTCTAGTTTATGAAGAGTGGGAAAACTGCATCATAAAAAAAGAGGAAGAGATGAAGTGAGGAAGCCAATCTGGGAAAAGGGCACTGAGATCATAGGTCTTAACCCATTTTGAGATCACAACTCACAGCCAGTTTCTTCCTTGTCCAAGCCAACATCATAAATCCCCAAGGCCAGTCTTTTATGTGTATGTCATATTGGGGATATACTCCAGGGGCAGGGGCACTCTCACTGAGATACACCCCTAGTCTTTTTTATTTTGATACAAGGTCTTGCTAAGACCTTGCTGAGAGTCTCACCAAATTGCTGAAGCTGGCCTTGAAATCTGAGATCCTCCTATCTCAGCCTCTCAAATACTGGGATTGTATTTGTGTGCCATCACATCTGGCTCCCAAGACCTAAGTCACCTGCTTGGGTGAGCTTAGAGTAAAGGGTTCATGGTCAGTTTCCTGGGAGGTTTTATTGACAGACCTCCTTGGAAAAAAAGAAAAAGACATAGGTAAACTTCAAAGGACCTGATAGGCCTGAGGAATGGAAAAATCAAAGCCCAGGCAATAGCTAAGAATTGACCTAATCCTGAGATCTTGTGCTCTGGGTTGGAAACTCTCAAACAATCCAGATTCTACAGCTGTTGCTAATGAAGGTTTCCAGCCCCATGGTCCATTTCCCATTCAAGTCAGCCCAACACTTCTTTCTGAGGGACCTGAGAAGGTTCCTGCCTTTCTCTTACCCCATTCCTTGTTCCAACTCACCGTGGTGGCTGTGTTGCTTCCCCAGAAGTTGACACCTCCGGCATAGCTGGAAATGTTGAGCACTACAATGCCTTGCAGGTTTGGCAAGGAGATGGCTTCTCCATCACACTGAAAGAAAAGAGCAGCTCTTATTGACTGGATTTCAGAGAGCAGTGTGAAAGGACATTTATAGAGATGGGTAGGGGCTCTGTCTTCTCTTCATACTATCATTTTCTTATTCATAAAAGGGAAATCCATGAGCTATGAGGATCACAGAGTTAAAGCCAAGGCAGAATCAGAGATACCAAGATACTGGGGAAAGTTGATTTCCAAGGCCATGAGATTTCCTTTCTCCATGTCCAGGAAAGACCACTCCCTTTTATTGTTTTTATTTTTTCTCTTTTTAATGACTTTTATTGGTGTATTTACTGTAATTGTACATATATGAACAATATATTGTACTTCCCTTTCTCTTTCCTTCCTCCTTCCCCATTCCCTTCCACTGCTCTACTGGACTCTCTCCTCATTTTCATGAGATCCTTTTACTTTTTTCTCTCTAGCTTCCACATATGAGAGAAAACATGTAGCTCTTGACTTTCTGAGACTGGCTGATCTCACTTAGCACAATATTCTCCAGTTCCATCCATTTTCCTGCAATGGACATAATTTAGTTTTTCTTATGGCTGAGTAGAATTCCATTGTGTATATATGCTGCATTTTATTTATCCATTCATCTGTTGATGGACACCTAGGTTGGATTCATAATTTGGCTATTGTGCATTGTGCTGCTATAAACATGAGTTATGCGTGTTTAACTATGGTATTCTGACTTACTTCCTTTGGGAAGATACTGAGGAGTGATATAGCTGAGTGATAGAGGGTGGTTTCATTTCTAGTCTTTTGGGAACCTCCATACTGGTCTTCATAGACCACTTTCTTTATTTTTTAGGGGGGGGCAGAGGAACTGGAGATTGAATTTCCCGGGGGGGGGAGGGGAATGTTTCTACCTCTGAGCTACACTCCCAGCCTTTTATTTTTATTTTGCAACAGGGTCTTTTCATTTATTTTGCAGAGGTTGGCCATGAACCTGCCATTCTCCTGTTTCAGTATCCCAAGTAGAGATTCCAGGCAGACCACTTCCTTTCCTACTAACCTCCAGGTGCACTCGTTCTTCCAATTTCCTGTAAGAGCGCTGCAGAAGTTCCTTGCTTCCCAGAAGGCCATACCATATCTTGTTCTTAAGTCGGCTACTACAGGGAGATAAAGGTAGCGAAACATAGTTAGAGGATGAATAATATAAAGGTAAATGGGTGGGGAAAGACAGAAAGGAAAACTATCTTAATTCCTCAAGTGTTTTCTTACAGAGAACCGTCATGTTAGATAGTACCTAGACACAAGAAAGGATACTGGGATAGCATGCATGGTATCCTTATGCAAGCACTTGCAGAAATGGATTCAGGGGCCCCTTTGAAGTCCCAGCATCCTACTGATAGGTAAATTTCCCAATTCTTGCTGTTAAGTATTGGTTCAGACTTGGAAGAAACAGGCTATATCCAGAAAGCAGTGCTCAGAATAATGCAATGTTCAGAGTAAGAAGCTGTGAGCATAGCTGGCTGATACAAACCATCTATCCTGGCAATGCCTTTCCAGGAGCACAAGATTTCGGCTGCTTGTAATCAGTTTTATTTGAAATATCTGACTTTTAGGCTGCAATGTTTTGAAGAAGTGACTTTTCTGAGAAAATGGAGAGTTTTTCTGAACACCAAACCCTTATGTTAAATACTTAATGCAGGGCCCTAGAACGTAGCTCAGGTTAGTAAGGAGATTTTAGAATAGGAGCCAGTGGAGATAATATGAAACCAGCAAGGATATCAGGAGACTTGGAGTGCAGGTGGGAAGAACAGGGGCTTGTTGATTGTAGAATCTCTGATAAAAATGGGTGGGGGGCTTACAATCACTAGAAAGGCAATACTGTTTACTGTGAGCTTTTTTTTTGTGTGTGTGTGGTACTGGAGATTGAACCCTGGGGCATTATACCACTGAGCTATACCCCCAGCCCTATTTTTATTCTTTATTTTGAAACAAGGTCTCACTAAATTGAGGAAGGCCTCACTAAGTAACTGAGGCTGGCCACGAACCTGCGATTCTCCTGTCTCAGCCTCCCAAGTACTGGGATTACAAGTGTGCTCCACCATGCCCAGCTTACTATGAACTTTCAAAGTTGACCCACAAAAATGAGCCACCACAGGGAATGAGTTTTGAAAAGTAAGAAGGCTAGCACAAAATTACTTGGACTCTATTTGAACCCAAAAGTTTCCTGGGCACTTTTGTTTCCTCATCTATAAAGACAGATTTTTTACTATATTGAAATGCAAAATGCCTAGAGCTACTAAAACAATTCTGTAAAACAAATTTACAAATTTGGATGGCTTTCATCTCCCAATTTCAAAAATTACTATAAGGCTACAATTATCAAGATAGCCTCTTACTAACATAGGATAGACATTTAGATCAATGGAACAGAAGAGTTTAGAAAGAAACCCTTACATTTATCATCAATTGATTTTCAACAAAGGTGCCAACACAATTTGTTAGGGAAAGGATAGCTATTTATATGGTGCTGAAAGCCAGATGTGGTGCATCTGTAATCTTACTACTTGGGAGTCTGAGACAAGAGGATCACAGTTCCAGGCCAGCCTCAGTAACTTAGTGAGAGCCTCAGCAACTTAGCAAGAGTCTGTTGCAAAATAAAAAATGAAATAAAGGGCTGGAATTATGGCTCAGAGGTAGGATAACCCTAAGTTCAATTCCCAGTACCAAAAATAGTAATAAAAAAGTAAAAAAATATGGTACTAGGATAATTGGATATCTTCATGTAAAACTGAATTTAGACCACATCATATGCAAAAATTAACTCAAACACTTAACATAAGAGCTAAAACAATAAAAAATTTTAGAAGCAAGCTTAGGAGCAAATTTTCACAATCTTGGGTTAGGCAAAGATTTGTTAGATATGACATCAAAAGCATGGTCCATGAAGAAAAAAAATCAATTGGACTTCATGAAAATTCAAAACATTTGTATTTCAGAAGATACCACTGAGAAAATGAAAAGGCAAGCAGTGGGCTGGGAGCAACTATTTATAAATCTCATTTCTGATAAATTTCTCATTCTTCATCCCAGGCCTGTTCTTTTTTTTTTTTTTTTTTTTTTTTGCGGTACTGGGGATTGAACTCAGGGGCATTCTACCTCTGAGCTACACCCCCAGCCCTATTTTTTATTCTTTATTTTGAAACCGAGTCTCACTAAGTTGCGGAGTGCCTCACTAGGTAGCTGAGGCTGGCCGCGAATCCGGATCCTCTGGTCTCAGACTCCCGAATGCTGGGATTACAAGCGTGCGCCACCACGCCCGGCTCCCAGGCCTGTTCTGAGAAAGAGATTGCAGTGGCAGGGGTGGGGTGGGGTAGGTAGGGTTGGGGGTTGTGCGTTCCTTCTTCTTATATTTTCAATGTATGATAACTCAGGCTGTCTTAAGGTATATCTATAGTAGACAAGTACCAGAAGGTCTCAGGAAGGTAATACTAGGTAGGGTAAAATCAGTCTAGAGGAACCAGGTTAGGGACACCATCCACCAGTAGGGGGCTCTTTGATACTTTGCAGTCTTGACAATCAAAAATAGACCTGGAGTTCCTACTGAGACCTAGTTAAACTCTCACAGACAAAACAGAGCTAGGCAATTTGCTGAATCAAGTCCATGTAATCTTTTTTCAATAACAGTAGCACAGGTAGCTGTGTCCACAGCAAACACCGGGTCTAGACTCTGAATGGAATTTCAAGTTCAGTGTACCATTGCAGTCATTACAATACTTGGAGCCAGCTGTTCCACTAGGCTAGTCTTGGGACCAGTTGATTTTACTTACAAAGAATCTTTCTCTTTCTGTTGCTTGCCTCAGATGTAAGGAATGTAGGAATACCTATGTGTATGTGATTGTGTGTTTGCACATAGGGAGGGGGATTTATTTTCCTTACTTGTATTGTCCTGGGTGTTCTTCTCTTCTGGTGTTGAACTCCAGAGAAATTTTAGCATCCAGTCCAATTCCAAAGTAGTTGTTCATGACACACTTTTCTTTGAAGCGTCTGAAATTAGCCAAGGAAAAAGGCAGATACTGATGAAGGAAGGAATCACCCCTGCCATTGGGCTGCAGACTTCATCTGCATGCTGGAAAACCACTGAGGGAGGGCCTCCTCCACAATGGGTCCAAACCATCATGTTCTTGAGAGGCACATCTAGATGATCTATGTGTTAACTAGCTCTTTAGCTGTAAGAGAGAGCACCCCGCCAGCTGAGAAGCTTTAGTGAGATTGGGACTCACAGTAAGGAAACATCTTAGTCATCTTTGAGGGCCTCAGATATGAGTGACCCAAGCTGGGCACAGTGACGCATGTCTATAATCCCAGTACTTGGGAGGTTGAGACATGAGGATCACAGGTTTGAGGCCACTCTCGAATGAAAAAATAAAACAGGGCTGGGATGTAGCTCAGAGGTAGAGTACCCCTGGGTGGCCCCTATTTTTTCCACATATAAATGTATCATGAAATTTAAGTCTGTACTTTTGCTCTCTGTGATGTCTGATTCCTTTGTAGCACTTTCACACCAAAAGGCAAAGTGACCACACATTTGGGGGGAAAGACTGATAACAGAGGGCACAAGAATACTAAGTGTTTATACTAACACTTAGCCATGAGCATCAAGCACTGCTTGGTGCAAGTACTTTTCATATATAAATTCAGTACATTCAACAAATTTATGTGATAAGTTCTAATTATCTTTATTACTGTGAAGAAACAGAGGATCACATTGGTTAAGTTACTATGTAGATCATACAACTAGTAAGTAGAGTTGGAAATTCAGTCTGGATATCTTGAGAAGGTGCTCTTTTTTGTAGTACTAGAGATTGAACCCAGAGATGCTCTATCCCTGAGCTACACCTCCAGCCCAATTTTTATTTCTTATTTAGAAACAGGGTCTCACTGGGTTGATGAGACTCTCACTACTTGCTGAGGCTGTCCTCGAATCTATGATCCTCCTGTCTCAGCTTCCCAAGTACTGGAATTACAGGCATGCACCACCACAGCCAACTCTGAGACTGTACTTTTAACCAGGGAGATAAAGAAGACATTTGAAGGTAATTGGGTTAAAAACTTACATCGTTTCAGGTGTAAAATGTAAGTGTTCCAAGTTAAGGTTTTCTAGGTCCTCATTTTTGAGAGAAGATATAGAAGACAAAGTGCCACGGCGAGAACCTAGACACAGAAGATCATCAACATGTCAGTTTGATGCAAACAAAAAGACCATGCTTGTACTTGACTTTAAATTCTCTGTGGGGGAGGATCACAATGACTTTCTTTCAAATATCATTCAGGGTTCTCATTCCAAGAAGGTATCCTTTTAGATGCATAGGGAATTTCACTGAGACAATAGTGAGGCTAGCTGCTTGCTTATTGGTAGTGAAAACAGCTTTAAACCCAGATTTCATCAGGCCAGCATTGTCACAGTGCCCAATGGTGTCATTATTCTGCACATTGGCATGAGGTCTTAGAGTATGAGCTTTCTGGGAGAGAGGGAGTGCTCTCTACTGCAGAGTAGGATTATAACTAAAGGAGGATGCATGAAAAACACATATGCATATGTTGGGGACTAGATGATAGTGAAACTAGAATAAGAGAAGAGAAAGATCCTTACGGTGTCTTGGACTCTGGTTAAAATCCTCTGACTCATCATCTCCCAGGAAGAATGTTGATGCAAAGTTCTTTACTGATATTGTTTGTCTGCTTTCTTCATCCAGAACTATAGAGAAAAAGTGGAAGGAAAGAAGGAAGGGAGGGAGGGAAGAGAGAAGGGGAGGGGAGGGGAGGGGAGGGGAGAAGAGGGGAGGAATGAAAGGAGGAAAAAAGGAAGGGAGGGAGGAAAAGGGATAGAAGAAAGGAAGAAGAGAGAGGGAGAATTAGTCACATTTATTGAACATTTATTGAGCATCTAGCTTGTTTAGTTAATACCAGTCAGTGTGTGGAGAGATGATGGAGACTCTCATTTGACCATCATCCTTCCTCCATGATGTCTCTTGTACTTTTTTCTTTTTATTTTTTTTCTTCAATACTGGGGATTGAACTCGGGGCGTTCTACCTCCGAGCTATACCCCCAGCCCTATTTTTTATTCTTTATTTTGAAACCGGGTCTCACTAAGTTGCGGAGTGCCTCACTAGGTAGCTGAGGCTGGCCGCGAACCCGGATCCTCCAGTCTCAGCCTCCCGAATGCTGGGATTACAAGCATGCGCCACCATACCCGGCTTATGTCTCTTGTACTTTTATATTACTTTTGTTAAAAAAAAAAAAAAAACTCAGGGTCTTGGTGTGTGGCAGTCTGGCCTTAAACTCACGGTCATCCTGCCTCAGCCTCCTGAGTAACTAGTATTGTAAGGCATGTACCACTGTGCTTGGCTCAGCTCAGCTTCCTTCCAATGTTGTTGCTGTGTATTTTCATATGCATAACTGATTTTTCTCTGCTTTATTGGTTACCCTTTTCTGTTGCCTAATATATGTGATTGTAAAGAGAAGCTCAGGGCCAGAGATGAGGGAAGCAAAGTGGGAAACTCTCTGCTTTGCTACCTTGATTCTGTTAGTTCATTTGCTCATGTGACTGGGTCTAGACTTGAGTCTCTAGGACCATGCCACTCTTCACTCTAATGTCTATACTCATACCAGGTGCTTGAGCTGCCACCTTCCTTTGACCAGAATATCTGTTATATAGCACAGGTGCTCAGCCTGTGCTAAAACTCATGGGTTCGATCCCTACCCTACCCAGAAACCTTTGTTGCATAACCATAAGCTGCACCTATCAGTCTAACACATAATGTTGATGGGGCAGATGGAGGGTGAGTTGTGACTGAGCAATTATTAGATCAGATCCGTCTGATCGTCACTACTTGGAAACTATAGAAATGGGTGACCCGATTGTTTAATTAATTCTTCCACAAGACTGAAGGGAGATTTCCTTCCTTTCTTGGAAACACGGCTGAAGTTGTACTTAAAGCAGCCAAGGCAGGGGGAGATAGATATTACGGCTGAAGTCAAAGGCCAGCCAAAGGGACATCCTTGCTACATGGGACTTCTGCTCAATTCCAGTAGCTCAATTACAACACACTTAGTCTTATTCCATCTTCTGATGTATTTTATCAAAGAAGCATTGTGGGGAAGAGGTGGTCACCAAAATGTTAAGCAAAGAAGTGGGGGGATTGGAAGAGTTTTCCTACTGAGTTGGAAGCTTACAGGTCATTGCGAGTTCTGGGCAATAGCAATCGATGCCAGAACCACCAGGACTACTCTTAGGGTCCTTCTGCCTTATTAATACTGTGAAAGACATGCATACAGGAACACCATTTTCTTTCTAAAATGGTCACAGGCTTGGTGGTTGGAAAAAACCAGGAGCAGTTTGGAAAAAATTCCATGACTAGGGGTGGCAGCCAACAGGCTATCCTCTGGGCTGATTAGCACCTGTAATTGTTTAAGATGAGTGTGGATTCCAAAATAAGTGAGTAGCAATGGATGAACACCTGGGAGATAAGAGGAGCCAAAGGGACAGCTTCTCAAGATGGAAGTGTTTCAAATCTGTAGTCTGAGGACTGGCTTTCAGTACAATATGAATGCATAAGAGAGTGAAATTTTGGTAGCGAAGTCAGACAGCACACCCCAAGTGAGGGAGACCAGTAAACCATCTGCTGGGACTTTCTCTTTCCCCTACTCAGATCACTTGGGCCCTTTACCTTGTTCAACCTGGAAGATGATAAGTTTCAAGGATTTCTGGAGAGTCTGGGCCTTTGCGGCCAGCTCCAACTTGCTCGTGGCTATGTGGTCTATTGAAGGATCGAAGGGCTTTCCATCCGCCTTGCCGCCATCTGCACATGCTGCATCCTCAGCCAGGACATCGATCAGGACGCTGAGCTTATCATACATTAAGTCGCTCTATAAAGGGAGGAAGGAGATGGAACATTGTTATGTGGGACCAGAGCATAGAGAGGACAGAATAGAGTTGGGTGGCATGGGGAACAATGGCAAAGGGCACTAGTTGATCAGAAATGCTGATCATAGAAAGCCACATGGCAGGAGGTGGAACATAGAAAGCATCTACCCACAACTAGGTACACAGCACGTGTGTATGCCATGCATAATGCTATTCTTCATTTGTCAAAAGATGGAACTTGATGAGGTTGGACCTTCCCCGTTAGGAAGGGAGGTGCCTCTCCTTGTATTTCCTTTACAATTCCCTGTGAGAGGCACATCTACTTTTTAAAATAGGAAATATTACCATTTTATATGTAATCAATATAAAATTATTAATGAGGTACCTTGCATTCCCCTTTTCTATATTTTATTATTAACACATATTAATTATACCAATTAATGTGCTTCATTCTGACATATCCATGCATGCATATATCATGTATTGGATTATGTCTACTTTCCTTTCTACCCTCTCCTGTTCCCCCAGTCTCCTCCCTGTTCATGGAACCCTTATACACTGTTAATGGGAATATAAACTAGAACATGCACTATGGAAAAGAGTATGAAGGTTCCTCAAAGAACTAAAAATAGAACTGCTATATGATACAGATATGCCATTATATATATATATCAGAAGGAAATGAAATCAGCATCTCTTTTATATTATTTAAAGAGATATCTGCATATCCATGTTTATTGTGGAACTATTCACAATAGCCAAAATATGGAATCAGTGTAGGTGCTCATCAACAGATGATTGGATGAAGAAAATATGGTATATACACACAATGGAGTATTATTTAGCCACAAAGAAGAATGAAATCATGTCACTTGCAGGAAAATGGATGGAGCTGGAATATATCATGTTAAGGGAAAAGCAAAACACAGAAAGACAAGTATCACATGTTTTCTAAAGTTGGCTTTTATCGAAAAGGGCCCCTTGGCTCCACAAAAAAAAGTGTGAGACAAAAGAAAAAGAAACTTACTTTCAAAATCACAGACTCTACCGCTGTATTGTTCTGTTTTATCTGACTCCAGGCCTTTACAATATCAGACACAAAATCTTCCACTGCTGAGCACAAGAATCTGGCAAGAAGAGAAAAGGAATGATGTAACATGGACCCTAAGATCCAGGACCTTTCTGTCTTATAACATCATTACTGTCTAGGTAGTTTCTCTTCCCTGCTATCTCTCTTCCCTGGACTTTCCTCCCTTCCTCTCAAGTCCTTCTCTCCTCAACCTTTCTCCCTTCTCTGTACCAAAAATATGCTCCATCTCCAATTCATTCCAGCTTCACACGATTTCCCAAGTGAAGTATCTAAGACAGATTGACTAGCATTTTTTAGTTGTAATTCTGAATTTTCAGAAAAGAGGATTTACTTGGTTGTGCTTAGGCCAGGTTTTCACCCTAGGTCATTCAGCTCTGATTTAAGGGCCCAGCTAATAAAGTACAAACTTGATGGCATCAGGAGGACCCTCCCCGTGGGGAGTGTTTCTCAAAGTGGAGTGTGGTAGACTGGGCAGGAAACCCCAAGGAACCCTGGGAGGAATGAATGACCCATGTATTTAGAATAAGAGATGTGTTGATCAGGTTAGGAGAGAGCAGCCATGGGGAGGTACGACAGAGATCTTTCCCAGTGTAAGCAATGGAAAGCAAGGCATCTATACTCTCGAATGGTCTGGAATGTTGTTTCCTGTCTGGAACCTTCCTTCCAAATACCTGGCTTCCAATTGTGTCTTTTTGGAACTGTAGAAGCCCTTATCTCAATATCATCTTTTTTCCCTAAACTTTCAGAGGAGGTTGGAGTTGGGAGGAATCTGATTTGGGAAGATAAACACTTTTCTCAGCCTCAACACCCCAGGCTATCAAAACAAGCCTCATATGTGGTCTGGGAATAGCCTGTAAGGGGCAAATATATTCCACAAGTTGTGAGCAAAAGAAGGACTAACCTGGTAGCGATGATCAATTCTGTGGGGTACTTGGCCCTCAGGATTTTGTTCAACTCGGTGGTTGCAGATTCTAAGTGTTGGATGGCAGCGGCCTAGGGGGAAAAGGAAAGATTGAAATAGGTGAGCTCCTGGGGAGAGAGAAAGAGAGACTCTTGGTAAACACAGACCAAGATCTAGGCACATGATCAGTCACATTTGATCTTTTAGTTAGATGAATAAAACCCCAAGCATATGCTTGGACCAGATAATCTAGAACAAGAACAGAACCAACTTCAATGTTACCAGAGTCGAGGAATTATATGGTGTGCCCATAACTGATTTATTTCTAGACTGCTTGACCAAGAAGAAATATTCTGAATCCCAATGATTAAATACTTGACATGGGATTTGATTTTCAAAGAAGCATATCTGGGAACCTGAACACTACTTCCCAGGAAAAGCATATAATTAATCAGAGAGCTCAACCCTGGGCACATCACTCATCTTCTCTTCTCTGGGAGACAAGGGGTGTCTGCACCCTGCATTTGTGGTGTGTATACCTTTGCTATTCTTTTTTCTGGAGGTACTGGGGATTGAACCCAGGGTCATTTTGCCTCTGAACTACAAGTCAACACTATTTATTTATTTAATTTTGGTGCCGGGGATTGAACCCGGGGGTATTCTACCTCTGAGCTACACCCCCATCCTTATTTTATTTTTAATTTGAAATAAGGTCTCACTAAGTTGCTGACAGCATCACTAAGTTGCTGATATTTATTTATTTTGAAACAGGGTCTTGCTAAGTTGCTGAGGCTGGCCTCGAAACTTTGATCCTTCTGTCTCAGTCTCCCAAGTACTGGGAAATTTTGCTATTCTTTAATAAATCTTTGTGCCTTGCTTTCAATGTGTCCTGGAATTTTTTTAGCATAATAAGTCAAGAACCCACCAGGGCCAAGATGTGGTCCCATTGTTCCCTTGGAAGGACCTCCTTGGACACCTGTCTGGTGACATTCCTTTGGTGAACACAGCAGGACAGTAAAATGAGGTACTAACTTTGAGCTACACCAGTGTTCTCATCTTGATAAGATAATGGAGGAATTCATCTATCCCTGTAAATTCACCTTTAGGTGGTACAGAAAGAATTGGAATTATTTTAAGCAAAAGGTTTTAAAAAATAAAAAGTTGACTTTCTTTTGTCATGCTGCTTGACCACAATACAAACTGGGAAATGGAGAAACTTGGTCTGAAAATGGAACTTTATAAATTTCAACACAATACTTCAGCATGACCTATTCTGTAAACAAGAGGAAAAGTGGACCAAAATCCCCTGTGTTCAAAATTTCATGACCCCATGCCAAGACCCAGAGCTTAAAAGCTTACGCAAAATGTACAATGCTCATATTCCCTTCGATAAAAAATTAGAAGAATCATATCCTATGGAGGATGTCCTTTTGAGTGCCCCCAAAGACCTTTTCCACAACAACATATATAGGCAGCTAAAGAAGGCAGATGAAATAGAGCCTTTATAGCGCCTTCCTTAGTCTCCTGGATATGACTCTTTAGAGACTTCAACCCTGTCATATGTGGCGTCCCCAACTACTACATCTCCACTATATTACCGTTTCTACCCCTCCCCTTACCAGTGCAGCTGAGTGCACTACCCAAAGTGGAATGTCTTTTTTTTTTTTTTTTTGGTAGGAACCCAGGGGCATTCTACCTCCTAGCTTCACCCCCAGCCCTATTTTATTATTTATTTATTTAAACAGCGTCTTGCTAAGTTGCTGAGGCTGGCCTCAAAACTGAAATCCTTCTGTCTTAGCCTCTCAAGAATTACAGGTGCTCACTAACACACCTGGCAGGAACTGGATTCATGTATGCAAAGGTCTTGCTAAGTTTCTGAGGCTTGTTTCAAGCACACAATCCTCTTGTCTCAGTCTCCCAAGTACTGGGATTACATACAGGCATGTATACTGGCTGAAGTGGAGTATCTTATTGCCCAAGAACTTCTCAATCTTTAAACATGTTCCCTTTTTGTGAAGTGGTAAGCAAAAAGGGAATCATTAGGGTTCATGTCCCTTTTTCTATGACAGATTAAATTCAGTGAAAATAAAAATTTTGCAAATTATCTGAGGATCTCACTCAGTTCATTGATGAAATTTACACCCTGTGTATAACTTTTGGATTAATTTGGACTCATTTCCATGTAATTTTATCTACTTCCTTTATCTCAGAGGAAAAAGGTTACATCTGGGGTATAGCTTAAGCCTATGGGGATGAACCCCATGCTAAAGATCAAGCTAAACCTCTGGGTGCTTTTAATGGTGTATTATAATTATACATCATAGTGAGGTTTAAAATGATACAAACATACATGCCTATGGCACTTGGTTTATTTCCTTCCAGATCCCACCACACTACCTGTCCCTACTCATACATATTAGTGAGATTGGTAGTGATACTTTCATATATGGACATAGCATTATTTCAACTGTTTCCTTCATTAGTTCTTCTTTTTCCCCTCACTGCCTCCCTCCCCCAATTCCCTTCTACTATTCTACTGGTCACTCTTCTTAATTATCTAAAGTCCCTTTTGTTTCCAAATTTTCTCTCCATCTTCCACATATGAGAGAAAACACATGATACTTGACTTTCTGTGACTGTCTGATCTTACTTAGTATAATAGTCCTCTGTTCTATCCATTTTTTTTCTTTATGGCTTAGTAAAATTCCATTGTGCATATACAGCATTTTCTTACCAATTTAACTGTTGATGGACACTTAGGCTGGTTACATAGCTTGGATATTCTGAATTGTGCTGCTATAAATATGGGTATGCATGTGTCACTATAGTATTCTGACTTTATTTTGGAAAGATACCTAGGAATGATATAGCTGGGCCATCTGGTGGTTCCATTCTTATCATTTTAAGGAATCTTCATACTGATATCCATGGTGTTGGTTCTAATTATCAATCCCACCAACAGTGTATAAGAGTTCCTATTGGTCAGGCATGGTGGTGCATGCCTATAATCTCCATACTTGGGAGGCTGAGACAGGAGAATTACAGGTTCAAGGACAGCCTCAACAACTTAATGAGACTCTCTGAAACCTGTTAAGACTCTCTGTTTCAAAAACAAAAAAGTAAAAAGGGCTGTGTATGTAGCCCAGAGATAGAATACCCCTGGATTTAGTCCCCAGCACCACACACACACACACACACACACACACACACACACACACACACACACGAACACAAGTTCCTATTGTTTGCCTTGCTTTTAAATAGACTCACCGAGACTCTAAGTAGGTACACTAACATTGATCCAAATTCTCTTGAGGGAATAATTCTACTGAGGACTTATTTTATCAGCCAATCTTCCCCCAGATATTAGAAGAAAACTACAAAAACAAATTATGGGGCCACAAACTTCCATGCACTAACTCTTATATTTGGCCTTTGGAGTATTCAACAACAAGGACAAACTAGAACAAATGCATAGGGTCTGGGAGAGAAAATTGGAGGCCATAAAATAAGCCTAATTGATAGCTTTGACTCTGAGACAGAAACTACCTCCCCAGACAAATAAACCCCTACACTCTCAGAGAGACCCTTGGGCTCCTTTTAACAAACAGATGGACTATATAACAGGCATAACAGTTGCTACTATTGTGAAGAGCCAGGGCACTGGAGTGAGTATTGCTCAAATAAAGGTCCTACACATTCAGGGCTTTGCTCCCTCTGCAAAGAGGGAAATGATTGGACTTGAGAATGTCCTATCTCCAAAGGGAAGAAGGGCCATCGGATTCCTGAGGCCTCCCTACCAGTTCCCCTTTTGCCAGCTGGAAATAACACTCTGTGTGTCAGTAATGCCAATATTATTACTGCTTCTAAAATGCAATTACTCCAGTCTGCACTCTTGGGAAGGAAAATCTCTGTTTCTATTAACTCAAGGTATAATATTAGGCAATAATTTTACTGACCGCTGGATATATTACTGACAATTAGATTTGGAGGCAAAACTAACCCTCAGTTACAGGGAGTCTGGGCTACTGAAGCCAAAATCTTCAAAAAGCTCCCTTATTGAGGAAACACATCCCATTCTGACCTTATTGTTAAAATCAGCTTCCTACAAAGAGATCCCACGTGGGTTATTCAACCTTTCGTTTTCACCTGATAGACTAACATGGCAATAAGAGAATTCTGTTTCTTTAGGGATCCCAGATGTGTCTCCAGACTAGAAATTTGCATAGTTTTGGCTGGGAATGGTGGTGCAGGCCTGTAATCCTAGTACTTGGGAGGCTGAGACGGGAGGATTGCAGGTTCAAGGACAGCCTCAGAAGCATAGTGAGACTCTCAGAAACCTAGCAAAAACCTGTTTCAAAAAATTTTTAAAAGGACTGGGATATCACTCAGAGGTAGAATGCCCCTAGATTCAATCCCCAGTATCACCCCAAAGAAATTTACATCTTAATCATAAGGCTTTTTTTCACCTGTGATCCAGATAATCATCATTTCTGCTGTAACATTTTTTTTTGCTATAGAGTATCTCTTAAACAACATGAATGTCATTCATCTCTATTTAATGCTATGGATTTAAAAAATTGCACTTGTATGTTCAACTCAGGTTGCTATAATTCATCTGCTATGGCACTTATCTGAAAAAAACTGGATATCAGCTTTTGAAAGCTCAAATAAACAACAAAAAATGATGTATAGATATAGATATTTACAAGGGACTTGCCACTTTCTCCCATGGCCACTCAGATAAATCATTCATCACTGATTCTACAAGGTACTAATCAACAACTAAACCATGGACTCCTGTGTTTATACAGGGGAATGTTTTTTTCTCAATGCACATTTCCCTTAGCTCCAATGATGGGTAAGTCAGACAATGTATTGATTGACACCAAAGGTCTGGGGATTGGGGAATTGGATATATTTTCACTCCCCCAGAAATAATCAGGGTCTTCACTAATGAGCCTCAGGGGACTTTTTCTACCCTCTGTGTGGCAAAAAGAGAGGATCTGATCTAATTATTGCTGGAACAATCACTTTAATAGGATCTCTTGTAAGACTGACAGGAGGTGTAATTTGTAATGCAAACAAGGCCAAAAATATTCAAGCTATATTAGCGGAGGTTGCTGAACAAACTGAAGAAAATTTCAGGTTATTGTCAGGATCCCTATGCTCCCTGACCCAAATGGTCATAGATAATAGCTTAGATTTAGGTTACATTCTGGCACAGGAAGGAGGGGTTTGTGTCCTTGCAAATATGTCATGTTGCTTCTATATCAACTTCATAGGATAAGTAGAAACCAGTGCAGATAAGATTTTAGAAAAGGCTATCTGGTTAAAGATTACATATCCAGAAAGCATAAAAATGCTTGGGATACAACCTAGGCTAACTTACCAGGCACAACATGGTTCTTACCACTTCTGGGGGCTCTAGTGGTACTTTCAATATTTGGACATTGTCTTTTAAAACTTCTGGTAAAATTTATACCCTTTAGGATGACACAATTTTACTCAAAAATGTGTACTCTCATGGACTCTGGTCTATCCCTGCTGCTTAACAACAACTGCTCCCCTTGTCCCCATTAGATCAGGCAGGCAGAGACTTTCGATCCCTGAATCCCTGAATAGATAGGAGACAATGGCCTTCTCCAGCTATGAAAGATGGATCCCCCTTCTACTTCCTGTAAAAATAAGAGATCAAATCTCTGAGGGAGGAATAAGATTTGTAAGCTCTTCAGGAGGAGACCTAGATTTAGGCGCATGACCAGTCATGCTTATACTATTAGTAAGATGAACAAAACCAGCATGTGCTTAGATCAGATCAACTAGAACAAAAACAGAAGCAGTTTCAATGTCACAGATTCAAAGATTTACATAATGTGCCCATAGTGGATTTATGGCTCAACTGCTTGACCAAGAAGAAACATTCTGAACCACAAAGATCAAATGCTTGACATGGGATTTGATTTTCAAAGAAGCATCCCTAAGTCAGGCATGGTGGTGCAAGCCTGTAATCCTAGTACTTGGGAGGCTGAGACAGGAGGATTGCAGGTTCAAGGACAATATCAGCAACTTAGGAGGCCTTGAGCGACTTAGTGAGACCCTGTTTCAAGATAAAAATAAAATAGGGCTGGGGGTGTTGTTCAGTGGTAGAACACCCCTGAGTGTGATCCCCAATACCACAAAAAATAAAGAAAGAAGCATCCCCCAGGACCCTGAATATTTCTTTACAGGAAAATATTATAAATACTCAAAGAGCTCAACCCTTGTCTTCTCTTCTTTGAGAGTGGTGTCAACATCCTACCTGTGGGGTGTGCATATCTTTGCTATTGTGTGTGTGTGTGTGTGTGTGTGTGTGTGTGTGTGTGTGTGTGTGATGCTGGGAATTGAAACCAGTGGCATTTTACCTCTAAGCTACACACTTCAGCCCTTTTTTAAATTTTGAAACACAGTCCTGCTAAGTTGCGGAGGGTCTCACTAAGTTGCTAAGGCTGTCCTTAAACCTGTGAGCCTCCTATTTCAGCCTCACACCTTTGCTTATCATTAATAAATTTTTGCTTGTGACTTGCTTTCGATGCATCCTGGCATTCTTTTCAGTGGCATAAGTCAAGAACCCACCCAGGCCGAGTTGAGATCCCATTGCTCTCATGGAGAGACCTCAGACCCGTGTCCAGTGTCAGCATAAGTCCCATAATCTTAGCACTCTGACCAAGCCTGCTGCCCATCTTCATCACCCATAGCTTCATTATTTCCTCCTGACTCTTTCCTAGAAACTCAGCTACCTCTCTGAAAATAATCACAATAAAAAACTTCTTGTTGAAGGTCTCCCGAGATAATCTTGGATCTGTGGCCACTCTAAAAATAAGAGATATATTCTGTTCTTATTTAAATTAATAATTACAAAGTCATATAAGGGGGAAATAGTGGATCATAGGCACACACAGCATCTTAACAGCTCACCAAAAATGAACTAAAGAAACATTTCCATGGCAACATACTGAAGTAGGAGACCCTCAGAAAACTTGGTGAGAAAATCAGAAATCACAACCAGGCAGAACAAAAAATTGTATTTTCTAGAAAAGGAAGGGGCTTAATACAGAAAAAAAAGAGCTGCCAGCAAAGTGGCTCTGGGCTCAGGCTCTGGGCTGGGGCACCCTGTTCGCTCTGGTGTCTCTTTTCTTTATTACGTCCCTTTCTTTTCTAGAAATCACATTTTTTGTGTGCCCAGAAGACAATTTCCCTGGAACTTAAGAAAAATAGGGACCAACCAGCCTGGCTGCAATCTGAGTAGAGACTGGGCATCAATGTCCTGAACTGAGTCTGAGCAGAGAACAGGACTCTGATGAGCTGAAGTGGGCCTGGTTGGTCCTAGATTTCTCTAGTGTAATGGATGCACAGCTTCCACAGATGAATGTAATGGGAGCCTGGAACTATCTAGAGCTGGAGAAGGCTCCTCATTTAGAATTTTCCAACCAGCAGCAAACTAGGACTCCTTGTAGAGTGCTGCTTTTTCTTTTCCCTCTCTTTGCAACAAAGTGAACAACTATTAAAGACTCACAGCCTAACACTTGGAATAAGAACTTTGGACAAGGGGTTGGAATCTGAAAATAGGAATTATACTGTCACATATCCCAAGCACAGAAAGGACTTGGAAGATAAACTGACGAATTCTACATATTTCCAGCTAGTGTATTATAGGGGATCCCTTGGGGGAGGGACTCAATAGTCAGATTGAACTGAAGAGTGGACAGCTGAGAAGCCTGAACAGCACTCCAAGCATCAGCAAAGTATTCAAGTTGAGGACAAAATTTCCTCCTAAATAGACAAAAAAAATCCCTATCCCTGCCTATCCCCTCAGTGGCCCAGTTGAGGGAGTCTGGCAAAAAGGAGACTGAAGGCATTCAGACTTGCCAAACAGTGACATTTGCATTATAGAAACTCTCCCTCTATAGTGGGTACTTCAATATCTCCAGGAAGAAGAATATTGAGCTGCTGTTTCATAAGAATTGCATGAACTATCTGATATTAATGAACTGCTATAGCCCCTGCCCAATTTGTTTTCTTAGAGTTAAATTGAGCTATTTGCATTGTGCTGATTAATTAGATCCTCTCAACTCCTCTTCTTTTTCACTATTCTCATTCTCCCTTTTATATTTCTCTTCACATTTTAACTTCTGTCTCCCATCTCTCCTCCATTATCTCAATTCTTCTCTCCTTTTTTCTCTTTCTAATTTCCTTACTTTTTATTCTATCTCCCTAATCAATTGAATATGCACTCAATAATTTATAATCTACTCAACCTACCCTACATCATGTTCCACTTACATTCTCGCTTGAAAAAATAAAACAATAGAAATCATTAGCAATTGTTATTATTTTTTTAATTATTTTTGCGGGACTGGGGATTGAACCCAGAGGTATTCTACCTCCGAGCTATACTCCCAGACCTATTTTTTCTTCTTTATTTTGAAACAGGGTCTTACTAAGTTGGAAAGGCCTCATTAGGTAGCTGAGGCTGGCTGTGAACCTGCGATCCTCCTGTTTTAGCCTCCCAAGTACTCAGATTACAAGCATGTGCCCCCACACCCGGCTAGCAATTACTTTCATAGTGTATGTTTAAAAATGTTTCGCTCTTAAACATCATTGCTACTTGCTGGTACTACCCCCTTTTAAAGATGTACTGGGGGCTGTATTTAACATCTTGATTACAAGGATCAGAGGCTTTGAGACTAATATATATCTCCATCCCAGGACTCATTATAAAGAAAGAACTAGCCGGGCGTGGTGGCGCACGCTTGTAATCCCAGCATTCGGGAGGCTGAGACCGGAGGATCCAGGTTCTTGGCCAGCCTCAGCTACCTAGTGAGGCACTCCGCAACTTAGTGAGACCCGGTTTCAAAATAAAGAATAAAAAATAGGGCTGGGGGTGTAGCTCAGAGGTAGAATGCCCCTGAGTTCAATCCCCAGTACTGCAAAAAAAAAAAAAAAGAAAGAAAAAGAAAGAACTAGCTGCAGGATTCTCTCACAAAGAGAAAGTAAAAACCACTGAAACAAAGGTTCATATTTCATAAACAAGAAAACAGGAGAAAAAATGAAAGACAAGAATAAATCCTCATAAATCCATAATAATGGAATTTTCTGATGTAAAGGTACAGAAAAGACCAGAAATAAGCTGGGCATAGTGTCACACACCACCTCAGTAACTTGGTGAAACTCTCAGAAATTTAGCAAGACCTTTCAAAATAAAAATGAAAAAGGGCTGGGGTGTAGGTAGCTTGGAGTTAGAATATCCCTGGGTTCAATCCTCAGTAACACACACACACACACACACACACACACACACACACACACACACACACACACACCAGAACTCAGAAGGAGATTTCAATTTTTGATTATTCAAATAAAGATCAAAAAGAAGATCTCAGAGACAGTATACAAGATGTGAAAGAACATATCAATGAAGAAACTGAAACTCTGAAAAAGGACCAATCTGAAATCTCGAATGAAAGACACAATAAATCAAATAAAAATTCATTAGAAAGGGGAATATACAAAGAATTTAAAAAACTTGTCATTAAAAATAAATAACTCAATAAAATAGGTAATTGAGCTGAATGGAAACTTCTCAAGAGAAGAAATACAAATGACCAATATATGAAAAATCTTCAACATTATTAGCAATCAGGGAAATTCAAATTGAAACTACACTGAGGTTTCATATAGCTCCAGTTAGAATGACAATCATCAAGAATATAAACAATAATAAATGCTTGAAAGGATGTGGGAAGTAGGAACTCTTATACACTGTTGGTGGGAGTGTAAATTAGTACAACCACTATGGAGATAAGTATGGAGGTTCCTCAAAAGACTAGGAATATAACCACCATATGATCCAGTTACACCAACCACTCCTCAGTATCTTTCCAAAAGAATTAAAGTCAGAATACTATAATAATACATGTCTATCCATGTTTATAGTAGCACAATTCACAATAGCCAAATTAGGCAGCCAACTGAAGTGTCAAAAGATGGATAGATAAAAAAAATATGGTATATACACACAACGGATTTTTATTCAGCCATAAAGAAGAAAAATATATCATTTGCAGGAAAATGGATGAAACTAGAGAATATTGTGCTGAGATCAGACAGTTGCAGAAAGTCAAGGGTCATATGTCTTCTCTCATATGAGGAAGCTAGAGAGAAAATTAGAAACAAAAGGGACTTTAGATAAATGAATAGAGAGATCAGTAGAACAGGGGAAGGGAGATGGGGAGGATAAAAAGAGGCTTGGTGAAGGAAACAGTTGAAATAATGCTGTGTCCTTATATGAAGGTATCACTACCAATCTCACTAACATGTATGAGGAGGAAAGAAGAGGGTGGGATCTGGAGGGAAACACATCAAGTGTGTATGTTTGTATCACTTTCAACCTTACTATGGTGTGTAATTATAAGCATGAACAGAAGTATATAAAAAAGACTAGATCACATGGAAAAGAGAGCCTCAGGTATAGAACACAATGTATTTGAACTGGAACACTCAGTCACTAAAAAATAAAGACAATAAAAGAGACCACAATCAGAATACTCAAAGAAATCTTGGAAAAAGATAGTCCATGCAAATGGAGACCAAAAGCAAGCAGAAATCTATCCAACAAGGCAGATTGCAAGCCAAAACTTATCAGAAGAGACCAAGAGGGTCAGCTTTTAGTTTTCAAGGGAACAATCCAACCAGAAAATATAATAATGGTAAACATTTATACTCCAAACTTAGGTGCATTCACTTACAAAAAACAAACACTACTTGATATTAAGGCTCAGATAGACCTCAATACAATAACAGTGGGAGACTCAGTATACCTCTCTCAACAACAGATAAGTCATTACACTAAATATCTGCAAAGGGTCTTCAGATCTAAAGGATACTATAAATCAAATGGACCTAACAGACATTTACAGAATGTTTTCCCCAACAACAGTTGAATTCACATTCTTCTCAGCTGCTTGCAGAACCTTCTACAAAACAGATCAAATTATAGGCTACAAAGTAAGTATTATCAAATTAAAAAGTATTCATGTAATTCCATGCATCTTTTCAGATCATAATGGGCTAAAATTAGAAATGAATAGCAAGAAGATTAAGATGAAGTACACAAATACATGGAGCATGAAAAATATACTTTTGAATGAGGACTGGATCACAGAAGAAATAAAGGGAGAAGTTTGAAAATTTCTAGAATGAAATGAAAATAGAGATGCAATTTACCAAAATCTCAGGGACACTATAAAAGTGGTTTTAAGAGGGAAATTTATAGTACTGAGAGTCCACACTAAGGGAAAGAAAGATTCTAAATAAATAACTGAATTATGCATCTCAAGGCTCTACAAAAACAGGAATAAAGTAAATCCAAAGCCAGTAGAAGGCAGGAAATAATTGCATCAGAGCTGAAATAAAATGGAGAATAAAAAAGCAATACAAAGGATCAATGAAACAAAAAGTTGTTTTTATGAGGAGATAAACAGGATTGATAAACCATTAACCAACTTAATGAAAATAGAGAAATGACATGACTTAATAAAATAAGAGGAGAAAAAGAAGTGTCACCACAGACAATGTGGAAATCCAAAGGATCATTAGGAACTTTGCCAGCTACTCCTCTGATAGAGTACTAATATCTAGAATATACAAAGAACTTAAATGACTTAACACCCCCTCAAATAACCCAATAAAAATGGGCAAGTGAACTAAATAGACACATCACAAAAGAAGAAATACAAATGGCCAATAAATATGAAAAAATGTTCAACATAATTAGCAATCAGAGAGATGCAAATTAAAACTTCACTGAGATTTCACTTAACCCCAATTAGAATGGCAATCATCAAAAATAAAAACATAAATTCTGGAGAATATGCGGGAAAATAGGAATTCTGATATATTGTTGGTGGAATTGCAAATTAAAACAACCATTTTGGAGATCAGTGTGGAGGTTTATCAGAAGACTGGGAATGGAACTACCATACACCCCAGCTATACCACACCTGGGTATCTTTCCAAGGGGGTTAAAAGCAGAATATTATGTGAATGCATGTGTATCTGTTTATAGCAGCAAAATTCACAATAGCCAAATTATGGAACCTGCCTCAGTGTCCATCAACAGATAAGTGGATTACAAAATTATGGGATATACATATAATGGAATTATATTCAGCCATGAAGAACAAAATTATGTCATTTGCAGGAAAATGGATGGCACTAGAATATATTATGCTAAGTGAGATCAGTCAGTCACAAAAAAAGAAGAGTCAGCTATCTTCCCTCATATATGAAAGCCAGGGAGAAATTGAGATACAAAAGGGATTGTAGACAAAGGAATAGAAGTGGAGTGATGGAGGGGACCTAAGGGAGGGAGGTGGTGAAATCTGATGGAGGAAACATTTCAATGGACATGATGTAAATATTCAAAATTATCAAAGCCAATCTCAATATTGTGCATAGAAAGATGGAGGAAGCAGGGTAGGAGCTGGGGGGAAGCTCACCAAGTGCTGTGTGCATGTATGTTTCTATTGCTCTGAACTTCATCATGATGTATGAATATGATGCACCAGTAAAAATAAAATAAATTGTGATCCTTAAAAAATAAAAATAAAGCCGGGCGTGGTGGCGCACGCTTGTAATCCCAGCATTCGGGAGGCTGAGACCGGAGGATCCGGGTTCTCGGCCAGCCTCAGCTACCTAGTGAGGCACTCCGCAACTTAGTGAGACTCGGTTTCAAAATAAAGAATAAAAAAAAAATAGGGCTGGGGGTGTAGCTCTGAGGTAGAATGCCCCTGAGTTCAATCCCCAGTACCGCAAAAAAAAAAATAAATAAAAAAAAAATAAAAATAAAAGGTTCAAAGCTATCAAAAATAAACGGATGCATGAAATTTGTACAGAAACAAGGAACTATTTTGAACACTTATATTTCAATAAATTGGAAAACCTAGAATAAATCAACAAATTTCTAGTCATATAAAACCTACTTAAATTAAACCAAGAAGACATAGACAGTCTAAATAAACAAATAACAAGTAAATAGAAGCAGTAACAAACAGCCTTCCAATAAAGAAAAGGTCAGGACCAGATGGACTCCCAGCTGAATTCTACAGACCTTTAAAGAGGAAATAATCCCAATGTTCCTTATATTATTCTATGAAATAGGAAGAGGTGGAATAAAAAAAAAAAGAAAGAAGGAGGTGGAATGATCCTAAATTCATTCAACAAAGCCAGTATCACCTTAATACCCAAATCAAACAAAGATACTTTAGGGAAAGAAAACTACACACCAATATTATTGATAAATATAAATGCAAAAATTCTTAATAAAATACTAACAAATCTCATCAAAACACATCAAGAAGATTGTATATCACTATCAGCAACAAAACAAGGATGCCTACTATCACTACTCTTGTTCAATATAGTACTTGAAATCTTAGCCAGAGCAATTAGTCAAGAGAGCAAAATTAAAGGGGTATAAATAGAGAAAGGAGAATTGAAATGATCTCTATTTGTAGATGATATGATCCTACACTTAGACGACTAAAAAAACCAACCAACCAAACAAAAGCAAACAAACAAACAAACAAACAAAAAACTCAACCAGAAGACCTCTAGAACTGATAAGCAAATTCAACAAAGTAGCCAAATACAAAATCAACTTACAAAAATCAATAGGTTTCCTATATACCAATAACAGATCCATTGAAAAACAACTCCATTTACAACAATCTAAAAGTACTTAAGAATAAATCTAGCCAAGGTGGCAAATGACCACTACAATGAAAATGATAGAACACCGAGGAAAGAAATTGAAGGACTTTAGAAATTAAAAAGACCCCCCATGCTTTTGGATAGGCATAAATATGTCAAAATGTTCATACCAAAAACAATTTATATATTCAATTCCATTCCTATCAAAATGCCAATATCATTCTTTGCAGATGTAGAAAAATGTTCCTAAAAGTCATATGGAAGAACAAAAGACTCCAGAATAGCCAAAGGAATCCTGAGCAACAAGAACCATGCAAAAGGCAACAAGATACTTGATTTCAAATTATACTACAGTGCTATAGTAAAATAAAAAAAAACAACATTGGCATAAAAATAGACTCATAGACTAATAGAACAGAGTAGAAGACACACAAAAAATGTATACAACAGCCATTACAAAGGTGCCAAAATATATGTTGGAGAAAAGACAGCATTTTCAACAAATACTGTTGGGAAAACAGGATGTCCCTATGTAGAAGAATGAAACTAGATCCCTATCTCTCATTCTGCAAAAATCAACTCAAGGTGGATCAAAGATTTAGGGATTAGACCAGAAACTTTGCAATTACTAGAAGAAAACACAGGACCAACTCTCCAACATATATGCATGGGCAGAGACTTCCTTAAAAAGACCCGTAACACTCAGAAAATAAAATGGAGAATCAATAAATGGGATGGCTTCAAATTCAAAAGCTTCTGCATAGCAAAGGAAACAATTAAGAGTGTGAAGAAAGAGCCCACAGAATGGGAGAAAATCTTTACCAGCTACTCCTCTGATAAGGAAATAATATCTATTGTATATAAGGAATTCAAAAAACTTGAAAGCAAAAAAAAAAAAGAACCCAATCATATCAAATAGAAACTTCTCAAAAGAAGAAATATAAATGGCCAACAAATATATGAAAAATGTTCATCATAATTAGCAAACAGGGAAATGTAAATCCAAAAGGCATTGAAAGAGGGTGGGGTTGGGGAGATTAACAAGGTAAACAGTGCAACTAAAGTTATGTGCATATGTGAAATTACTAATGCCTATCTCAATATCATGTATAGGGAAGAGGGAGCATGTATGTCCCCACCACTATGAACTACATAATGATGTGAGATTGCAATGCACCAATAAAAGTATTTAAAAATATAAGAGAAAATGGGCAAGTTAACGGAATAGAAACTTCTCAAAAGAAGAGATACAAATGGCTAACAAATATATGAAAAAATGTTCATCATTAGCAAATAGCGAAATGCAAATCAAAAGTGTGTTGAGATTCCATCTAACTCTAGATAGAATGGTGGTCATTAAGAATACAAACACTAATAAATGCTGGTGAGGATGTGGGGGAAAGAACTCTTATACATTATTGATGGGAGTGTAAATTAGTACAGCCACTATGGAGATCAGTATAGTATAGTAGTTCCTCAAAAGACTAGGAATGGAACTGCCATATAACCCAGCTATACCACTCCTCAGTATTTTTTCAAAAGAATTAAAGTTAGAATACTATATGTTTTCTCTCATATAGGGAAGCTAGAAGGAAAATAGGAAAGAAAAGGGATCTCATGAAAATTAAGAGTGAGATGAGTAGTACAGTGGAAAGGGGTTGGGAGAAAGAGAAGGGGAGGGAGAAAGAAGGTTTGAGGAAAACAAACATCCACATACTGTTATGTTCATGTATGAAGGTATCACTACCAACCTCACTAGCATGTACAGGGAGAGAGGAAGGGCGAGTGGGTGGGATCAGAGGGAAACAGACCAAGGAATGTGTGCATTATCACTTTGGATCTCAGTACAATGTATAGTTACACTGTACCAATAAAATTATTAAAAAATTAAAAAAGAAAAGAATAAAAACCAAACAGAAACTCTTAAGGAGATACTGTTTGTTCCATGTTTCAGATATACAATCTCATATTACATAGCTAGTAAATAATAGAGCTTGGATTTGAATCTTTATTTTTCGATGCCAGAATGTCATCCCTTAAATTATAATATTAGTAATAATAACAGCATCCACTAATATAGCACTATGTATCAGATTCTGTTATTACATATCTATATGTATACATAATTTTTATGTAATACTAATAACCACCCTAAGAAATAAAGACTGCTATTATTCCAATTTAACAGAGGAGAACACTGAGGCTCAGAGGAGTTAAGTAGCAGATCTTAGATTACATTACACATAATATGGCTTGTGAGTCTGTACTCCTAATTACAACTTCCTCTCTATCACTCCATACATTCAAACTTTTGCCAGCTCCTGATAATTCTATTTTTTAAATATGTCTCAAACATGTCCTCTTTTCCTTATTTCTGTTTGTATTCCACTAGTCGAAATCACCAAATCACCATCATCTCTTGCCTAGACAATTTCAGGATCTCCTAACTTTTCTCCTTGCTTCTAGTTTTTATTCCTTCAATCATTTCTCCGTATACCATGGAATTTTTCTGCTTGAAACTCTTGTTAGATAGCAGAATGTCTGGATGGCTGGATACATGATAAAGCAAGTATAGTGAAATATTAATGGTAGAGCCTACCATTTCAACTTTCCTGTGTGTTTGGAAATTTTCATACAAAATAAGAGGAAATCCTTCTAGAATTTTTTTTTGCTCTTAGGATAAAAGTTCAAACTTCCTATTATGATTTACCAGCTCTTTATGGCCTGGCTCCTGGTTACTTCTCTGGCCGTCTCTCTCCCTGCACACACCATGCCTGGCCTCCATGCCCAGACATTATGAATGTATTTTAGCTCTGTAAAAGTTTCATGCCATTTCTTGCCTTTGAAACAATATATATTATTCTATTTGTTTGTAACTGGCTACTTTCTTATTCTCCTGGTTAACTCTCTCTGGTTCTCTGATGTCTCTTCTGAAATGACACTTTTTTTTTTTTTTTTTTGCGGTACTGGGAATTGAACTCAGGGGCATTCTACCTCCGAGCTACACCCCCAGCCCTATTTTTTTTTTTTTTTTT
>PVLC010021096.1:0-28408 GCA_004027655.1 Graphiurus murinus
CGGGCGTGGTGGCGCACGCTTGTAATCCCAGCATTCGGGAGGCTGAGACTGGAGGATCCGGGTTCGCGGCCAGCCTCAGCTACCTAGTGAGGCACTCCGCAACTTAGTGAGACTCGGTTTCAAAATAAAGAATAAAAAATAGGGCTGGGGGTATAGCTCGGAGGTAGAATGCCCCTGAGTTCAATCCCCAGTACCACAATAAATAAATAAATAAATAAATAAATAAATAAATAAATAAATAAATAAATAAAAAAGTAAATAAATAAAACAAATAAATAAAAAAGGAAGAGCAAGTGACCTCAGTATTGCCTAACACAGTGTTTGTGGGTAAATGCTAAGTCCTTAGAGAAGAGCTAAGACTAGCTATTGGAAGTGACTAATTTTGTACTTACTGAAATGAGTTAGGAGTAATCATAATGTGGGGCATAGCACCTGAACATAGACTGTTTAATGCTGGTCATATTTTGTGTCCTAGGGGATTGGGGGAGGCACGTTCCTACAACTCTGCTATCATCCTAATGTTACTTGGGGAAATGGAGAAGACCACACACTTGGTTAAATGGAGAAGACCACACAGGCACAACTACCAGTCACCACCTCTCATCCACACTCACTCTGCTACCACAGAACTCTGACCCTGACCCAGTCCCACCGCAAATGACATTTCTCAGAAGGCAAACATCAAAACTCTTTGCCACCTGCTCATTTTCTTCACCCAATCTATTTTTGCCCTCTTATTTCCCAACATCTATGTGAAGATTTAACACTTCATTTACTTGAAATTTCCTAAACAGATAAAAGAATCTAATGTCTCAGGCCTCGACTAAATCCAATGGGCAAATCACTTTGGGGAATCTTGTCCCAATGATCCTAGAAAACTTTGACTCCATACTAATTCTATTTCTGTACCACCCTGCTTGCATCTCTAGCTGTTCTTGGCACTGGCACTATAAATGTTCCCTATGTATTACATGTCTCACTACCACATATTCCAACAAAACCAGGGCACTGGGTAAAAATGCTAAACTCAAAGATTCTACCAAACTCTTTAGGAGATACACAGATAAAGTGAATTAGTGAGCTGTCTGCCCTGGTTAAGACTATATATTTATGTAATTTGTTATATCCTCAAAGAGTAGCAGTGAGCTCATGAGCCAACATTGACCAAGCACCATTTGGTCTTGGAATTTAATGTATTATTTTGTGAGATAAAGAAAGAGAAGGGTGGTGTAATGGCAAAAGGAAATCCCATGTCCCTGCCTGATTAACTTCACTAAAGTGATCAGTGTCTCAGCTATTGTCTCTCTGCTATTCCACCATTTTATGATGTTCTTTTAAAAAGGTTTAATCATTATTGTGGTTCACAATAATGACTATTTCAAAATTAATAAAGAAATATGTATGTAGTTACATTTTCATAGGGGATCCTGAACTTAAAACTGGACAACAGGTGCCTCTGGGTCTTCTAAGATTGAGGGAACCAGGAAGTGGTTCTGTTAATGATTCTGCCCTGAGCAATACTGATTCATTCCAACATTTGGCAAGTATTTTGGCAGAAAACAGTTGCGTGTAACTCCAACAACACAAAAAGGCTATGGGGTGTATTGATTCAATTTTAAATGGAAAGGAAAATGAAGTGAGGAAGAGAACAATTGCTCTGTAAAATTGAACATTTAGATTTTTGTTCAATGGCAGATGATTCCTTTGTCTGAAATTAACCCATGGTGACTGAAAGTCTCCCTTTCACTTGAGGTTGTATACATTGTGTAAGACCAAAGAATAGATCTGAGCTTTGGAATGATCTGCATGTAATCGTGAGGTTGCAAACACAGCCTTCATCTTTCATTGTTCAGCTTGTTTCTTGGGGATACCACTTTCAGACATTATCCTCATGTTTTAATCCACAGCTTCTTTTGTTTCTAATTTCCCAAGTTCCAAGTAAAATTAGGTATGTATTATTCTCAGAGTGGAAGAGTTAAATGATTGGTGTGAAAGACAACCAGCTTTTTTTTTTTTTTTTTTTTTTTTTTTTTTTTTTTTTTTTTTTTTTTTTTTTTTTTTTTTTTTTTTTTTTTGCGGTACTGGGGATTGAACTCAGGGGCATTCTACCTCCGAGCTACACCCCCAGCCCCTTTTTTTAATTCTTTATTTTGAAACAGAGTCTCACTGAGTTGCGGAGTGCCTCACTAGGTAGCTGAGGCTGGCCGCGAACCCGGATCCTCAGGTCTCAGCCTCCCGAATGCTGGGATTACAAGCGTGCGCCACCACGCCCGGCTGACAACCAGCTTTGAATCCTGGACCCATCACAAAGGAGCCAGTTGGCCTTAAGGATGATTTTTCATATCTTCAAGCTTCAAATTGCTCACTCCTCACTCAGTTTATTCTTTTAACTCAGTTTAACTTTTAAATGAAGCAAGATATGAATCTATGCCTCACATATGGCCTTGTTGAAAGCAGGCACTCACTGAACCTGTTTCTCAAATGTAATGTTGGGAAAATCTCACATCATTTGGCAAGGCACTTCATTAATGTCAAACAAGTAAATTCACATTTGCCTTGCTGCATTGGGCCCTTAATGTAATTATTTTTATTTAGTCTGTATAATGAAAAACCATGTGACAGACACAATGAGTATCTATTATTTTATACAAATTTAATTTATGAATTCATAGTTCTGATTCCTCAAATATATATTTTGCATATCACATACACACAAATTCAATTTAAATGTCATCTCTCTCTCAAGATCTCATTGAATAATAGACTCTAATATGAAAAATAAAATGATCAAATATAGAAATGCTGAATCCCAATTATATGTGGCATAGAAAATAGAAGACACATTTAATGATAAGCTCATAATTGAGTCCACCTATTATCACCATCTATTCCCAAAGGAGATTTCATTTTCCTCCCATGACCAATATAATTGAGATTGGAAATTAACTAATTTGGAATGGTTTTTAACTGATCCATTTTATTTTGGCACAGCATCTATAGCATTGTCACATCTGGACAACTATTAAACAACAAAATGGCCACATAGAAATGTTTACCAAAGCTTGCTATGTAAGAGCTGTGTTTTAGGCACTATCTGGGAAAGAGACATATCTGATAAATAATGAAGGTCTGTTTTTATCCAGAGTCTTATGGAAAATGTAGAAAATGAGGTAAATGACATTAAACATTTATGTAAGACCATCTTGTCAGTAGGTAATAGGGTAGTAGTTTCAGCCTGGATTTACCAAATTTCAAAAATATTTGTTCTGTGTCAATATCCTGCAAATATAGTCATTTGATTTTTTAGGCAGACTTCATAGGAATAATTAGGATTTTTTACTTTTTTCTCATTTATACATTTACTACACCTAAAAGACCTTAAAATTACTTAAAAGGTATTCCTTTATTTTCACTCAATTATCATGAATTGAAGACATTTTATGAAAGGCACTAAACCCACTGAGATAGCTATGCAATATGAAGTCAACACGGCTGGTTACTTGAAAGAAAGAAAAGGCTACCTAGTGAGGCACTCCACAATTTAGTGAGACTCGGTTTCAAAATAAAGAATAAAAAATAGGGCTGGGGGTATAGCTCGGAGGTAGAATGCCCCTGAGTTCAATCCCCAGTACTGCAAAAAAAAAAAAAAAAAAAAAAGAAAGAAAAGACATTCTCCTTCCTCTCCATCTCCCATCTCCCTTTCATGTTCTTCTCAGGAGACCTGCCAGAAAGTTAAGTGATGGACTTCAGACTGTATTTCTCTCTCATTCTGATACTTCTTGCTATTCAGTAGTGTTTTATTTTTTTATATATTTTATTTTTTGCGGTACTGGGGATTGAACTCAGGGGCATTCTGCCTCCGAGCTACACCCCCAGCCCTATTTTTTATTCTTTATTTTGAAACCGAGTCTCACTAAGTTGCGGAGTGCCTCACTAGGTAGCTGAGGCTGGCCGCGAACCCGGATCCTCCAGTCTCAGCCTCCCGAATGCTGGGATTACAAGCGTGCGCCACCACGCCCGGCTTCAGTAGTGTTTTAACAATCAGAAAACTTCATGTACTATTCACAGTTCTAGTTCCTTTTTGAGAATTTAAGACTGTATTAATGTTGTGCCCACTGTTGGAAGCTAAATTCTGTGTTACAGAACAAGAAAAGTGACATGAGAAGGAGTCCTAGCTATAAACCTTGTCGCCACACATTGTCAACAGAGAGAAACAGCAATTGCATGGACCACAACCTCTGATTTATCTCGTCATCATTTTTAGGAAGTCATTTCCTAGAGAGAAGAAAACATACCTTGCCTAGAGATAGAGACATAATGTTCCCTGCTTCTCTTAGTAAGAATTTGACTTTTGGCTTTGCTATTATTTCTGGTCCTTCTTTAATTTCTGAACAGGTCCAAAACACATTCTCTTATCAGACTTTATGCCTCCTTGTGGATCCAGAAGGTTCCCTTATTTTGCAAAGTTAGAAATAAAGTCAGTACTCCCCAGTTCATAAATAAATGATAAAGGAATATTTGAAAAGATATCTGATTTTTTTTCTCATGTTACAAGAACAGAATTAGGAAAGCAAGCAGTAGAAAAAAAAAAAGGAACAACTGACTCAAAAAGAGGGGAAGCAGGAATGTGTGAGTGAAAAGAACATGAGGGATAAGAAAACCTTAGAAGAGCCCCACCTGATTGAAAGCATCCACTATGACATTCGAAGAACAAAGCAAATCTCAGATGAAGAAGAGAGTCCTATCATAATGCTTCCACAAAATTGTGGAAAAATAGGAGAGTCAGGTTGGAGATTTTTAGCAGTCACTCACTGTATGCTGAGAAGCAATCTCAATTCACCATTCCTTCCTCACAAAATATCTTAGTATATTATAAGCAACAACAGCAACCTTGATTTGCCAGAAAGAAGGTAGGTCCCTCAGAGTATTCTTAAGACTATAGTAAGAAGATCAGCAAGGAGATAGTGAGGTCAGAGATGGATGATGATGATGATCATGCATAGGATTGTTTTAAATAGATGATATGTTTTTAGAAAAAATGTTAGATGTATGGAAAAATTTAGAAGATAGTAAGAAGGTTCCCTGATATACTATAACCCAGTTTCCTCCGTTCTTCTTCTGTAAGATAAAATTACACTACATCTTACATTAACATGGTCCATGGTCCATATGTTACAAATTATGAAGGAATGTGATACATTATTATGAATTAAAGCCCATAGTTTTCTCAGATTTCCTTAATTTTAGCCAATACTTATTTTATTCCAGTATCCCCTCTAGAAAATCACACTACATTTAATTGCTTTGTTTCTATAGGCTTTTCTTGACTGTGGCAATTTCTCAGATTTTGCTTGTCTCTGACAGCCCAGACTATTTAAAGGAATATTGACCAGTTATTTTGTAGTAAATTCTACTATTAGAATGTGTCTGATATTTGTTCTGATGATTAAATTAGATTAATGAGTTTTGGGAAAAAGCATCACCAAGACAATGTGACATTTTCAGCATATCCTCTAAAGAGGCCAATGTGATTTGTGATTATTGATGCTTATTTTGAATTATATAGTGAATTATATAGAAGACTTTATCTTGTTCATTTATATGTTTATGCAAACATTTATTTATTACCAGCATGGTATCATAGTATTTGTTTTATATTTTGGGTTATAATTCCAAACTATTTTGTTGATCAAATTTTCCTGGTTTGGGCCATTGGGAGTTCTTTTAGTTGACTCCTGTTTCCCTTTGACATATTTTCATTACTATGAGCTTTGTTTGTTTTTCTTCTTAGCAATTCTGACACTACAAGATTCTCCATGTTCATCTTCTATATTGCCAACCCTAACCTTAGAATATTCCATTTCTTCAAGGAACCTTGGTTTCTTTATTGGAGAATAAAATGATCAAATGAGACTTCGGCACTAGGCACAATCACTTCCACTGAGATCACCAGTATTTGGTCAGTTTAGAATTTTATTTATTTATTTATTTACAATAATTGGTGCATTGTAATCATACATCTTTGTTAGGTACAAGCTGATAACGGCATATATGCACACATTTCTCATTTAACCCCTTCTGCAATTCCCACCCCACTACCTCACCCTCCCTCCTTCTCAAGTTCAGTTTAGTGACTGACTTTGATATATTTGTGAAAGTACATCATGTGCATTCCAGTGTCTCTCCCCCCCCCTTGCACCCCCCATCCATCCCCTTCAGTTAAGTCAACTTTTTTGCTTATCGAGGGTTTCTCCTTTTTCATCTGGAGAATCTCTTATGCCCCATCTTCTCCCTAGCATCTGCATATTAGGGAGAACATATGTTTCTTTTTACTCTTTGTGACTGACTAATCTCACTTAACATAATGTTTTCCAGTTGCATCCATTTCCCTGAAAATAATGTGATTGTGTTCTTCTTTATGGCTGAGTAAAATTCCATTATGTACATATCCCATAGTTTTATAATCCATTCATATGTCACTGGACATCTTGGCTATTTCCATAGTTTGGCAATTGTGAATTGTGTAGCTATAAACATAGATACACATGTGTCAGTCTGATACTATACTTAGAAGGCCCAACAAACTCAACTAAAAAACTTATAGAAATGATCAACAAATTCAGCAAAGTATCTGGATATAAAATCAATCTTAAAAATTCAGAAGCTTTTCCATAAATCCACTGAAAAAGAAATCCAGAAAAAATTCCACTCACAATAGCACCCTGAAAAATAAAATACTTAGGGATAAACCTAACCAAAGAGGTAAAAGACCTCTATAAGGAAAACTATAAAAAGTTGAAAAAAGAAATTGATGAAGACTTTAGAAGATGGAAAGTTCTTCCATGCTCTTGGGTAGGCAGAATAAATATCATCAAAATGGCCATCCTCCCAAAAGTGATCTACAGATTCAATGCAATAACCATGAAATTACCAAGGTCACTCCTCATAGACATAGAAAAACCAGTCCTTAAATTCATTTGGAATGACAAAAAGCCCAGGATAGCCAAAGTAGTTCTTAGCAACAAGAACCATGCAGGAGGTATCACAATACCTGACTTCAAACTCTACTACAAAGCCACAGTAATAAAAACAGCATGGTATTGGCACAAAAAAGGCACATAGACCAATGGAGCAGAATAGAAGACTCAGAAACAGACCCATGTGCTTATAGTCAATTGATTTTTGACAAAGGAGCCAAAAACATACACTGGAAAAAATACAGCCTCTTTAACAAATGGTGTTGGCAAAACTGGCTAACCATATGCAGGAAAATGGAAATAAACCCCACTTTCTCACCCTATACAAGTATAGAATTTTATAATTCAAACCAAAGTGTGGTTTCCATCCTTATCACACCAGCCCTCAGGAGTACTGTGAACCTATTTTGTTACTTAGGGAACTAAGGCTCTGAGAGACTGATAAATCAACTCCAAGGTATCAGATCTAGTTTATGGTACAGTGAAATAAGAGTTTATCAAATAAATTTCAAGTTTTAGATCTCTTAAAGGAGAAGTACACAGTACTATGATAACAAATGACAGAAACACTTAACCACATTGGACAGGAGTAGATAGAGTTTCATGATGAATTGAAAATGTGATATTTATGCAAAGATCTTGAAATAACAAGAGTTATGTAGTAAATGAGGCTAGTTTCCAGAGAGAGAAAAAGGAACATATGTAAAATGCCCTGAATTAGAAAGAAGCGTGGCATATTCAAAACACTGAATGAGATCATAGAAGTAGAATATAAAAGGGAAAGTAATTGTGTGTAAGAATGGTGAGACTTGGACACAGCAAAGATCATGCAAAATTTGTAGGCACACTAAGATAAGAATACCTTATTGGCCATGGCATAAAACTAAGGAGAGTGTCAAAATGATAATATATATGATCTAAGTATATTATTTTTATTTCTGCCTAAAAAATTATTAGGAAAAGGAACAAGACTGAATTGTGGGAGATCAACAAGGAAGATATTTCAGCATCTGAGTGAGACTGTGCGAGTTCAGTCTGGCATGTTCAAAGTGAGAATGAAGAACAATGGAATGATTTGAGAGCTCTTTCTGAGACAGCATAAAAGATGAGAGAGTGAGCTAGACAGAAAAAAGTATGGGGGGTTGAGGGTCAGTGCTGAGGGCTCAGTTAAGGATGATAACATGATCAGATATCATGCATTTTACAAAAAAATGCCCTTGATTGTGTGACTATCCATAACTTTTTGGTTGTCAGGATGGAGAGGGTTCATCTTCTGTGTATGGAATAATTGACCCTGGACTCATAGGATTAAAGAAGGGAGAGAAAATGAATGTGTGTAGGAAGGAAAGTGTTGGAAACTGAATTTGGTAGGTGGAAGGCATTTGAACTAGCCAGCTAGTTAGACAGTATTTGCTATACAGATGAAGCATTTTAGCAGATCATGGGGGGTGTGATGTAGGTTTGTGGGGATAGCACATTGTGAGGTGTGCTGTTGAAAGGTTTGGCCAATAAGAACAGAAGAAGGTTGCTGGAGATGCAGAGAGGAAGAGAAAGAGAGATCAGGATGAAGTGGCTCTGTGGATGCTGAAGTCCCTTGTACTAATGACAGCAAGCTAAGAAAGCTTTGGGCCAGGCTCCAGGCTTCAATGAGTGTAGAGGAGCACCCAGTGGTTAGTTGCTAAGGAAAATTAGAGGGAAGAAAGTAATATAACCTAATGTGTCTCTAGAAGGAGCAAGATGGAATCAGGGCATCCATCTGTACCCGTTGTTTTAAAACCATGGTTACTATTTGGTACTTATTGTATGTTCTATTCAAGGAATCTTGAAAGGAATAACTGAGGATAAATAATTGAGGGCTTATGGACAAATATAACTGAGGTGTTTTACTTTATTTTATGTTTGCAATACAAGGGATGAGCTACATTCCCATCCATTTTTATTTATTTTAATTTGAGACAAGATTTCATTAAGTTGCCCAGGCTAGCCTTGAACTATAATTATCCTGCCTCAGCATCCTGAGTCTCTTGGATTACAGATGTGCACTCTGCTCCGCTTAAGGAGAAACTTTAAATTCCCCAACATGGACAGTCAGCTACTCTATCCCACCATACTTTGGAAACAGAAAGAGATGAATTCAGATCCTACTTTTATCCCAGATGAGCAGTATCATCGCAGTCATGCCATGTAAATTTTCTGGATCTCAATGTTCTCATTTGTAATATCCTGCCATGAATGTCCACAACACAGAGATTTTGGAGAGAAATCACATGAAAGTATGCATGAAAACTCTCTGGCACAGAACCAAACCTTTCCAATGGCTCCGTTTCCTTTTTATAAATGGACTTAAAAAATAGCATCTACTTCATAGAGATTCTATAAAAATTAACTGAGATAAATACAGGTGAATTTCTTAGAACATCATTTGTTACATGGTGAAATTACATATATTTTTATTACTAAAAGAAGCACAAGATAAGAATCTGGTGCTCAATCAGGCTATGTTTATATTAACATCATGTATCTCCATCTACTAATTTAAATAATTTTTTAGCAAGGACTTGATGGTCTTCCCTTCTTGGTAGTTTGTTACATAGATAGGGAAAGGAAGGAGCCTTGAGGGTCTCTGTTTCTGTGTTTTGCCCTTCGGTGGGTCAGAATCCACAGCAGAACTCAATCTTTCAGTCTTACTTCTCTGTCCATCAGCAGGATAGTTTGGGGGGAGTGGTGCTGTCTGGCAGGAGGTGAGGGAGGGACTGAACATCAGTTAAGAGACTGTGTGAAGGGGAGAGGTAAGACTTCGGCCCCATCCTATTGCTCAGGGAACATCTTTGGGGGCCAGTACTTTTTGCCTCTGCCAGCAGGATTTCAGGCTGGGAAACCCTCCACAGGGAGGCTATAATGCCACAGAGCACCCAAGCCCTCAGTGAATAGAGTTAATTGGTTTTTATTTAGTGTCAGGGCTGGTCTGACCTGCTTCATTATCTGTGGTGACCACATGGTGCTTTCTAATGAAGATTCCTACCTGGCCCAGTTCTCAATTTAAACAAAGGCACCTTTGAACAACTCTAAATCCCACACTGATCAGTCTCCACTTAGGAAACAATCAAAGTCTCTGCTGGGTGGTCAGGAGCAGGGCCAAGGTCTGCTGCCTTTATGTTTCTCAGGCTATGGTAGGTGGCAGGATATGAACAGGGGGTCAGGGGCAGGGAGTGGTCCAAGATTCCAAGTGGAAGGGGGTACAAGCCTAAAGCCCAGGCAGCCTGGGAGGACAGCCCCACCACAGCCATTCTTGCATGGCTCCAAGCCTGCTGGGGGAGGCTCCTCCAGGTCTGCAGGGCCACTGTGGAAGGGAGAGCTCCATTGCTCTGCAAGGCAGTGGCTTGGAATAGCATTCTTCTTAGGAAGCAAGATCCATGCTCCCTCCACAGTGAGGGAGAAGAGAAACTTTGGGTTGTCCTTCTCATAGGGAAACAAGAAGGGAAAGTCACAGCATAGAATGGTGAAACAAATACAAATGTCTGCAGGTCAGGTGGGCTGTGCCAAGGTGGGACCTAGGCTACCTTCAGGTGGAGGGGGTGAGGCAGATTGGAGAATACTTTCACCGGGGCATCCTTTAAATTCAGTTTCAAATTTTTGTAGAAATGAGGGTCCAGCATCATCAGATCTTCCAATGTATCGAGAAGTCAGAAATCTGAGTTTGTGATAAGTATGTGTGTAAAATCTCTCAACTTATCATTATCAATCACTATTTCTTTTTCCATTTTTCTTCAAACCTCATGGGTCAAAATGCTGCCAGTCAAATGTATATAACTGCAGGTGGAGGGCAGCCACAGGCTGCCCAATTCAGGCCCTGGAGCTACAGCTCCAGACTCAGAGTGATGAGCAGCAATGCCGTGGCTTTACCCCTTCTTCTTCTATTTTTTTTAAATATGCTTTTACTGGAGCATTATAGTCTACCTTGTAACACATCATCAACAAGTACAGAGATGAAAAACCAGGCTGTGCCAGGCACTGAGCAGGAGCTGGAGAGGTGAGATCTGCCTTCAACTGTCTTGTGATAAAAATGAGGAAGACAGACAATTAAATAATCAATGTTGAGTGATATGAAATGACAGGGAGTCAACAAGGTCCAATCAGACAGTATTCAACTCAGTCCCTGACAGTCGGATGAGGCTTCCTGGAAGCAGTGGCCAAAACAAATGTGGTCTGAATATCTCCAGGATAGTAACACTTTTTATTTTTATTCTGTCTTTATTCATAAATATATTCCAAGAAATTTCAAATAACAATAGGCAGGAAAAAAGTTTTTTTCAATCTTTAATATTGATATATTGATCTATGGTTATTTTTACATATTTTAATTGTCCTGCCTTTTGGTAATAATCTTTTCAATTCCCAAATTTTTATCTCCAGGACTATCTTTGTAAGGTACTAAAGGGTCGAAAGTCTCTTGATGGCTTCCCCTACAGGAAAGAGGCTTGGCTCTCATCACTGTTTGACCTCAGGACTACTCAGGGAACAACGTCATAGCCCAGGGCCTCTGGAGAGGGACCATTCTGACATGCTTATCCCTGTAGAAATGCCATTCATACTGGGCTTACAGGGCTTCATTCATTCCTGAAACAACCATTTTGTGTGCCAGTTATATTGCTCATAAGGATACCACACTGATGACAATGAATAAAATTAATGATAAATTGATTTGAACCTTAATCTACATCAAATGCAATGGATAAATAATGTTTCATTTTAAAAGATCAAAGAATGTACTGCAGAGTCAGAATTTTGATAGTGTTGCCAGTATGCTCAGTAGATGTAAGCAGGCCTCTCAATTTGAGACTCAATCTATGTTTTCCACATCATTCAGGAACAAGTGTGGGTTGTATGTTTATCTTCCAGAAAATGTCTATTTGCAGTTTTTTTCCTCACTTCTGGCAGACAAGTGGGGCAGGGTGTGGTCATCATTTATTTTCTCTCTCTCATTCAGCAAATGTTTACTATTTCTTTTTCATTCAACCAATATTCAACAAATATTTACTACAATGAGCCCAAACACTGTACTTTGCAGTTTACTGACAACCTTTAAAATCTCAAAGATGTGGAGGTGGTAAAGCTCTGTAAGTCCCCTCCATTCACTGAAGCCAACTGAAGATCTGGCTCTGTACAGCAAACACTGGAGGAAGAGGTGATATAGGCTGTATTCTGACATTGAAATCAACCTGAATTCAACAGCCCTTTCTGAGCATCTGCCTACTGCATTCAGTGCCCTGAGCCAGGAGCTAAAGGCTGTACAAAGGCAAAATCTCCTCCCCAAGGGTCTTAGAATCTAGGAGGAAAGATAACACCAAGTACATGAATAACTAAAATACCAAACAGAAAGACACAGGGCCAAAAGAGGCCTAATAGTAAAGACCTTTACTTAATGACTTCAGAGAGAATAGACTTAGGCTTGATCATGGAGGATTACAAAAGGCATCAAGGGACTAGTAGCCTTTGTTCTGGGTCTTGTGAATGGCAGGTAGGATTTTAATGGAGATAGAAGGAAAACACTAATCTGGAAAGTGCAGTGGGGAAAAAAGACATCAGTATTAAATATTATATTGAGAGTCATAGATAAGAGATAAGGCTAGAAAAATACACCATGACCATGTGTGTATATATATATATATACACACACACACACACACACATATATATATATATATATATATATATATATATATATATATATAAAACTGTATTATATGGTATAAATATAATATAGTTTAGGAACATAAGTTGAACTTGGGGGTAATTTGGCTGCTGTATGCAAGATGCACTGGAAGCAAGAATACCAACGACAGGAAAACCATTTAAAATAATGGCAATAATAACTAATATTGCAATAATAACCATAATTGCAACTCTTATACTGCACTTGCCATGGGCTAGGAAGTATCTTAAGCATTTTTTAATATAATAACATTAACCCCTCTCATACATTGCATAAAGTAGGTACTATTATTAGCTTCACCTTACCAATAAGAAAGTTAAAACCACCACCTTTCTGTGCACAGGGCTACCCAGCTTAGAGGGGCAAAGAAAAGTGTAGGGCCAAGAAGACAGGTGGGCTCTACTCTACTCTCCACTCAGCTCTGTCCCAGATGAACCAGCTCATCACCTTGGTGAGAAATGATGGGAGCCTAAAACTCAGTCACCACAGTAGGGTAGAGGGGAGAATTCACACACAGGAGCTGGGAGTAGGCGGAGTAGACAGAGCAGACCATAAGAAGTTCTCAGAGGGGTAACTGAAGTGACTACTTCCACATCAAGGAGAGGAGAATTTCACAAAGAAAGACTTATTCCAGAGAGTCAAATGGTATTAAAGGGTCAAAGAAGAGGAGTGTTTAGAGCTAGTGCACTTGGCTGCTGGGGCTTCCTGAAACCAGTGAGTCAACAGTTTCATTGCAGAGGAATAAACTGCAGTGGTGAACAGTGAATGAGTGACAAGGAAGCAAAGGAATAATTACCTCATCAGATAGAGATGGTTCTGCTATATTTTCCATGGTAAAATGAATCATAAACCCAGAAGGTGCATGAAATGTTGATGGAGCTGAACAAATGATAACAGCACTATTGTTACAACATCCAGATGCTGGTCTGACTTTCCTAAGACTCCTCTGAAAGGTGGTTTGCCTATAATAAAATCCCTTTTTGGAGTGTGATACATTCCTAGGCTCTGGTATTTTTCTGGGTGAAGTTGTTTCAAATATCAGGCTTTGAACACTTGAGGATCATCAAACAACTAAGACTCTACAATGTCTTAAATGTTCATCTCCCTCTAAAGTCAGTATGTTGAAATCCTACACTCCAGTAGAATGATATTAGAAGGTGGGCCTTTGAAAGCTGATCAGGTCATATGAGGAGAGTCCTGGTCAATGGATCCATGGTCTTATAAAGGGGGCTCTGGGGTACTTTCTCATCTCTTTACCATGGACAGACACAGCGAGAAGACGGTTGTCTGCAACCCACCAAAGGCTTTCACCTGAATCTGAACACTATCCTCTTGGACTTCCAGCCTCCAAACTGTGAAGAAATAAATTTCTGTTGCATATAAGACTCCAGTCCACAGTACTTTGTTGAACTGCTAAGACAGACCCTGAAGGACATAGACAGCACTTCATTGGGTGTAGCATACAGGGAAGATGCTAAAAGCTGTTTACGGAATTGAGACTAGGTCAATCAGACTTTTTGAGAACAATGTATCAGCCATGTTTTCCCTTCACTTCTGAGGGTAACATCAAACCCTCCACCTGCTTCTAATCCCTGAAGCTGGCATTGCAGCTGAGGAAACATAGTCTTATAATAGTTTCTGACATTTCCTAGTCCTTTATAGCTTACAACAGCATTTCCCAGTCACAATTTTAGTATAGGTTCTAACAGTTCTTAGAGGTAGCCAAGGCAAGGGTGCAATACAACATTAGAATGAGATAATGTGGCTGAGAGATGTATTTGCTCACTCAAGGTCATGCAGTTAATAGATGTAGCCAGCATTTACACCAGGCCCTCTGATGTTGCATTTCTTTCTCATCCAAAAATAAAATAAAATAAAAATCCTTGTAAATACCCATTCCTTCTCTTTTCACTAAAAGCAAAATATGCTATCTTATGATTCAGATTAAGATAATTTTTCCTCTACTGTAACTATGTTTGACCGCTTGAAGACATTTAACTCATATTGGTCAGACATCAATTATTGAAAGTTACATTCAGTAATTCATGCCAAAATATTATTGTTTGCCAGCTTTCACTGGTAACCAGGAAAGCAATGATATATCGTTTGCCAAAGAAGTAGGTGCCCTTGTTAATTTATTTTTTGGGGAAAAATGTTTAAGATTTTTTCCTTCATGTTTTCTCTTTAGTAAATAGTTATCTGACTAAATTATTCATCAGAGAGCTTCTTGGTGGAAATAAATTCAAAGGCATGTTGTAACATCCTCAAGAAATACGTGTTAAAGCTAGAATAATTACTTAGACACCAAAAATGGGGCATGTTGGAAATGGTCTAATATCGCTGCCTTCAGAAAAGGAAGATGACCCCTGGGCATATTCTTACCTTTAAAAATAAACCAATTAGCACAAAGATTGCCATTTGAATCCAACTGCAGACTCTATAAAAAGTGGTTATGTGTGAAAATTGCAAGGCTGCAGGGCCATCAACTTCACAAACTCACCATCACAAGTTCACCCCTATAGTCTCCATTCATGTGTCACACTTTTCAAAGGGATAGATATCTGAGCCCTGCACAATACGTGTTGAGAAAAAAAAAAAAAAAAGCAGGAGATGAGAAAATCAGGTTGTGATCTCTAGTATTTGTATAGGTTTTCCAAAATGTGACTTGGAATAAATACCTTTGAACTTAGTGTGAGAGTAAAGCAAATCAGGAAATTTTGAAATAAACAACTGTTTAAAGGAGAATTGGTTAATGATTTTCAAGATTATTCTGATATTCCTCCTTCTTATCATCTCAAAATGAATTTTCTGTGTGATTGAATTCATGTTCTAGTTCTAAAGTTACAAATTACCCTACAAATATGTTATTATTAATTGAGCGTTTTTATTTTACCAGGCACTCAGCATACATTAAAAGTCAATTTTAAGAAAAAATATTGAAAGTGAAGTATCATATTCTCCTTTTGATAGTTACAGAAGCTAAATCTCAGAGAGACAGAATAATCCAGCTCAGACCATAGAGCTTTGCAAAGTAGATCCTGTACTGAAACCTAACAAAGTAGGATTTTTTCCTTTTATTTTTCTTTTTATGATCCTTTAACTATAACCTTTATATTACTATACCTATTAATAGAGGCCTTCCAAAGCAAAATCCAAGAGAATTCAAAAACAGAAGCTAATAAAACCAAAGACATTTAGACTAAATATGCATATTAAGGGCCACCTAGTCAAGGATTCCTGTTTTTTAAACTAGGCAATGGTTCTCCAAAGACACGAAAGGAATTGTCCAAAGATAGTGCCAGCACCAGGCATGGTAGTGCACTCTTATAATCCCAGTACTTGGGAGGCTGAGACAGAGGATTGCAGGTTCAAGGCAAGCCTCAGCAATTTAACAAGACCCTATTTCAAAATAAAAATAGAAATAAAATAGGGCTGAGAGCTCAGAGGCAGAATGCCCCTGGGTTCACATAATACTAACAACAACAACAACAAAAAACCGATAGTATCAGAACTGGGGTCTCTGGATGTCTTATCTAGTGCTTATTTTACTCATTTCCAGTCTTTCTAATCTATGAATATATTTTTATTTCTTTTTTTTTTTCTGTATATGTGTGCATATGTGATAGTGGGGATGGAATGCAGGGGCATGCTATCTCTGAACTAACACCTCCAGTCCTATTTTTATTTTTTATTTTGAAACAAGGTCTCACTAAGTTGCAGAGGGCCTTACTAAGTTGCTGAGTCAGGCTGTGAATCTGTAGTCCTCCTGTCTCAGTCTCCCAAGTACTGGGATTAAAATTGTGTGCCACCATACCCAGCTAGCTCTGTATCTTTCTCATAATCTATAAAGTTGATGCTCTATGGCTCTCATAAATGCATTGAAGAATTTAACAAATAGATTAAAGTAATAATCTTCTTAAGCAGCTTTGGGATTATCTGAGCTTGAGAAAGAAAGGAGGAGGAAGAGGATGAGAAGGAGGAGGAGGAGGAGGAGGAGGAGGAGGAGGAGGAGAAACTATAATTAGGTTCCCTGCCAGTTGAACAGCAAGAATGCCATTGTTCAAGTCAAAGCCCTGAGAAAATACTATAGGACAAAATAGAGAAACTGAGTGTGGCGGCGCCTGCTTGTAATCTCAGTACTTGGGAGGCTGAGACAGGAGGATCACAGGTTCGAGGGCAGCCTCAGCTACCTAGTGAGGCCCTCTGCAACTTAGTGAGACTCTGTTTCAAAATAAAGAATAAAAAATAGGGCTGGGGGTTTGGCTCGGAGGTAGAATGCCCCTGAGTTCAATTCCCAGTAACACACACACACACACATACACACACACACACACACACACACACACAAATAGAAATCCACAATTGCATCTTCCTATGCTTTTAGGTAACAAAAACAAATAAAACAACAACAACAACAACAAAAAACATGGGTGATTAAAAGACTGGGGGCTTCTAAATTTGCTTCATCTGATCTTATTAGGCAAAGATTTTCCCATATCTTCTTTCTTACCTATTAATCTCTTCAATTGATTCTGAAAAACACAGCACTATAATTAATACTTAAATAGTCAACAATATAACATGGGTTTCCAAGCAGTCCTTTATTCAAAATTGAAATTTCTCCTATTAAGTCCTATCCTTGAAAATAGTACTCAACTTCTGATAGAAATTTCTCTTTTTGTCCACATAATGGCACAGCTATTGTACACACAGGAAAAAAAAAATATATATATATATATAAATTTTACCCACAATTACAGCTCAGTTGGCAGCCTCCTCAAAGCCAAAAGCTTAATGGAACAGAGGAAGTCAGTATCTAATTTTTAAAAATTAATTATGAGAAGATTAGTGTAAGGCACTTTAAATTTTACATAAAAATGACAATTCAAAGATAGTTATTTTCTTTCAGAATTTGAATGCACTGCTAGAGTTACTTCTAATTTCCAGGATCATTGTTAAAAAGTCTAAAGTCATTTTGAGTATTAATCATTAGGATACTATTTTAATTTTCTAGAAGGCTTTAAGATTTTCTATTTAAATCTATTATTATTAATTTTCGAAATAACATGACGTTAGTATGTCTTCTTTTTTGATTAGGCTGGAACGACTAAATTATAAATTTTAGAGAAATGTTGTTTCATTATTTCTTTGTTTGAATTTTCTCTTTTTCTTTCCCTACTTCCTTTGAGTAATATATTTTATTTTTTAGAAGACTGCTTTATTTTTTGCATATTGTAGTTTTACTTCTGGTTTGACTCCATGTCTTGCCAACACATCAATCTAACTTTGGAAAGAGTCTTTTGTAACTGAAGCAAAAGCTGAACAAAGGTGTGTTAGTCACCGTTTCTTCATTGTGACTAAAATACCTACAAGAACAACTTAGAAGAGGAAAATTTTATGTGGCTCATGGTCTTAGATGTTACATCTATGGTCAACTGACTCTGAGGCAGAAATATCAGGGGGGCAGGAAGGGGCAGGCCAGAGGAAAGCTGCTCAAATCATGGCAGCTGGGATGCAAGGGGGTGGGTACTGGAGAGAAGTTAAACCCTGTCAGGGCATGTCCCCAGTAACTTACTTCCTCCAACTAGGGCCCACCTCCCAGTATCCAATGAGCTATTAATGGATTAATCTACTGATGAGTTCAGAGACCTCATGTTCCAAGCATTGTCTAAAAGCCCCACCTCTCAACCAAAGGAAATGTATGATGCTCTAATCTAAACAAAGCCCCTGTTCCAGAGAAGGCAAAGACACTCTGTGGAAGGAAAACAAAACAAAACTACATACTGCCTTCCGCCTGAGAGTTTTGCTTTGCTAGTTTTTCTTGAGGATCAAGCAGGTTGGGCTCCAGGCTTCAGCACAAATAGTAATGCTCACTGGGTTTGAATCGAGGCAGGGAACACAGGTGAGAACTGTCAGTGAGGAACAGATGGAATGCACCAGGAGGACCCCCTTTCAAGCAAATCAGAACTTGTAAATAAGGTAGAAGTAGCCAGATGGGTGGCATGGAAGTTCCATGGCAAAGATGTGCAAAAACTCTTCATCTGGGGCACACAGCTTCTTTCTCCTCCTCCTTCCTCTCTCATGCACACCTGCACCTCTCTCTCCACCTCCACAAGAGTTCTGACAGACCAGAAATATACCACCCTCACTAGGTCCTCAGCAGAGGACCTTTAAGTTGCACACTGCTTAGAAAGCATTTTTACATATAAGTAATGTTTTTCTTGTTCTTTTATTTTGTAAATAAATCATTTTAAGCTTAACTGCATTTCACTTAGCACTTAGCAGTTGCTCAAAGGGAAGATAAATCCCAACACCTGGGGAAAATATTCTTGTCTGTTTTGTTTGTGAAAAGTGGTTAGCACCTAATGCGATTTCTGGTCCATAGTGGGTACTCAATAAATATTTCTGAAATCACAGATTTCTAACTTCCCAGAGGGGTATTTTAACACCTTATGAAAATGACATTGATATTACTGGATTAAGAATTCTGTGGCAAGAAATTTCTAGGTGTAGCAAAAGGAGAGAGAGGGAGGTTCTTCATGATTGAAGTTGGATTATTGTGTGTGTGTGTGTGTGTGTGTGTGTGTGTGTGTGTGTCTCTTAAGATATTATCTGCAATCAATGAGTTCTAATTTTTCCTATGCCACTTCTAAAAAAGGCTTACAGTAATTCTGTTAATAAGTACTGTACAGTTTTTTTTTCAGATAAAATATTTTTTCTAATTGCAAAAGATGCCAATTTAACTGTTTCTCTTTCTTTGAAGTAGCATGCTAATGTAAACTCTATCAACCTGGCCTTTCAATCCCTTAGGTCTCTCACTCTTTGAGAACAGCATAAAGAAGGATTCTTCCATTCCACTCAACGAGATGCTGCAGAGAGCCTCCCTGTTGTTTACAGAGATGGTAATTCACAAATGTGTACACTACAGTGAAGATCTTATATACCTTCAAAAGAACCACCATTCTATAATGCTTACAAAATATTCCATTCCTCTAAATCACTGGGGGAATTTAACTTCCATTATTTAACATAATTAGTTTGACACTGATATAATTAGCAACCACCACAAAAGAACACACTTTACAAGATCAATGTAAATAAGGGCAAATTATTTTACTTCTCTAAAGAAATAGGAGCTTTCTCTTTTGCTATTAGTCATAAGCAGACAATTAAAATTGCATCAAGTCCTAAATCATCTAAAATAAACCTTATGTCATCCTTGTTTCCTTGTGATTCGAGTTCAGCTTAGTGGTCCTCAGTGTAATAATATGGGACTGAGGTGGAAAAGGAATGAAAAGGAGACCAGGGACCCTTTGGGCAAGCAATGAAAGATATTGCCATGCAAATTGTAAGGTAAGAAAATTTAATTGAGAAGGGCACAAGTTTAAAGCTGTAATGACTAAATTCTTAAGCAGATAATGGCAGGGCTGGCATATGATCTGTGTGTTCAATTCCCCTAAACATTACTGTTCACACAGTCTCCATTATGACACATAAATTACATTACCAAGGAATATTTTAAAAGTTTATAATTGTATCCCATTTATGATTCAAATGCACTTTGCTTTTTCACAAGTTTTTGCCCCCACCCCTTAAAATACAACACTTCTGTAATAATTACAGAAGATATAAATTATTCTGGCACAGAGAATTGGCAGGTCTCTTATTTTCTTCCCAAAATAGAATGACTGTCATCTCCAAAATATGGACACCCTTAACACAAACCTTTCCTCTTATAATTCCTCTCTCTAATATATCAGAAAGTTACAAAGTTACAACAATGAAACCAATAATAGCTTTTTTTTTTTTTTTTTTTTTTTTGGTACTGGGGATTAAATCCAGAGGGTTCTACCTCAAAGCTATACTTCCTACTTGATTTCATTTCTCATTTGGAAACAGGGTCTCACTAGGTTGCTGAGAGTCTTACTAAGTCACCAAGGTTGGCTTTGAACCTGCAATCCACCTGTCTCAGCCTCCCAAGTACTAGGACAAAAATAGATTTCTTTTTTTTTTTTTTTTCGGTACTGGGGATTGAACTCAGGGGCATTCTACCTCCGAGGTACACCCCAGCCCTATTTTTTTTATTCTTTATTTTGAAACAGGGTCTCACTAAGTTGCGGAGTGCCTCACTAGGTAGCTGAGGCTGGCCGAGAACCCAGATCCTCCAGTCTCAGCCTCCCAAATGCTGGCATTACAAGCATGCGCCACCACGCCCGGCTAAAAATAGATTTCTTAAAGAGCCCTAGAGGCTTTCATTATGAAGTTGGATGAAGGTATTGGTCCACATCATATGTTGCTTAAAAAAAAAAAAGCAGATGATTTGTGTAAGAGTGGAGCACCAAGCAAATGAAGGAGAACAAAACTCAGCTAAGAATAATATCAGAAGTAACTGGCAGATACCTTGTCTAAACACACTTGCATCAACATTAATAAAGGGAGATCCTCTGCCATTCCATGGGACTGAAATCCAAATCTATTGAATGCTCAAAGTAAACAGCCTATTTATTCGGGGATGAACTAGATCATCAGCTAAGTACTTCCCCAGCTTTCCTCTTCTACTACTAGATCATTCCCTGAAATAGTGTCAGAGACCTCTGCCAACACTCCAGGGTTGGATTGAAAAGTCTTTCCCTTCTAATGGAATTAGAAACACATTTCCAACTCTTCATCTTCTTTTCATTTCTAGTCTGTACTTCAAAAATTTCAACTTCAGCAGTTGTCATTCAGAGGAAAGAAAATCTATTAAAGTCATCTAGTGCTATGATAAAAAACTGTCTTTTATACTAATCCTTTAAATTTACATCCTTATCTTTGTGTTTAGAGAGGAAGTGAAGGCCGCTGAGTGATTAACTTTTGTTTCATATTCATATAATTTATCCATTCAAATAAATTATCCTTAATCAATGATGATTTCTTTTTAATTTTAGTTTCCCCTTTAAACTGACATAATCATGTAAAATTATATTGATAGTGGTATGTTAATTGCTGAAAACAAAGAAAAGGTTTTCTCTTTTTTAAGATTCAACTTAAAATCCCATGTGTGTGCCACTGAGAACTCCAAGCTAAAGCAGGAAGAACAAAAAGAAACCTGCCTTTCTATAAATCTACCCACAATAGAAAAGCATATGCTATTTAATGGTACTGGGGATTGGATTTAGGGTCTCACATATGCTAGGCAAATGCTCTACCACTGAACTACATCCCCATTGCCTTTTATTTTTATTTTGCTTCAGGGCCTAGTTAAGTTGCCCGGGTTGGCCTCCAGCTTATGATCCTTAGTCATGACCTCCCTAGTCATTGGGATCATAGGTATGCGCCATTACACCTGGCTGAGAAAAGCATTTTATATCAGATGCAAAACAGACATAAAATATGATTCTCTGTCTTTAAAAAACATGTTAACTAACTCAATTATGAGAAAGGCATTATGATATGCAAGAGTCACTTTTATTTTTCCAGAAGTAAAAAATAAGTTCTTTTTCTGAATAAATTTGGAAAAAAATAGATATTTGTTCAGTAGATGGTGGTGGAAATCCAGGCTCACTGTGTAGCAAATTAAACCTAGAACTAACTAAAAGCAGATTCAAAGGTAGATTAAACATCTAAATGTAAGCTGGATGGACTGCATTTGTTAGGAAAAACTGTGGCAGAATATCTTTATGACTTGGAGGAAGCAAAGAACTTTTTAAAAATCAAACAACAAAATATAAGTAAAGAAATTATTAATGTACAGAATGAGAGACGATGTTTATTATATTTAAGATAGACAACACGAAACTTGCAAATCCATGTGAAAAAGAACAAAGCCTAAATAGAAAAATGAGCAACCGTAGAGAGGACACTTATAGAAGAGGCAAACAATTATCTAATGCTAATTAGTAAATAAAAAAGATGTTTAAGTTCATAAATAATCAGATAAAATAAAAATGATGTGTCACTTTACTCCAATTAAGTTGGCATAAAATGGATGTAAAGACAAAGGGAAATCTTCAGGTAGGACAGAGTAACTAATTAACTAAATTAAGTGAACTATGCCTTAGGACAGAGGAAATTTGTTACTAGATATGTAGTTCTCCAAATAAATTGTTGCATAACTCTGTAGGAAAATATATAATTTAGCCACAGAGCCATTTATATGGTGCCAGGGAGATAGAAGAAAACTAGGAGAGAAGATTAGTAAAGTGCAGTGAATATACACCAAGGAAGTATCATGCAGCAGTGAGAAATTAAGACATCTCATGTCACCACAAGGGGGATCTGAAAAAGTGTTTAATCAAAGAAGCAGGAACTAGCATCACATCAAAAAGAAAAAAAAAAAAAAATGCATGCATACTAAATAATACTCAGTCTGTAAGAACACACACAAACCAAAATGTACTCATTATATGAACTAGAATGAAGGCCTCCAGGTGACACGGAAAGGAAATGAGGGATGGGGTGGGGGGAGAAGGAGGGAGAAGAAGCACTGCCAAAAGTCAGAAAGCAATCTGCAATGGAAAGGACAAAGGACATGAGCATTGAAGTTTAAGAAACTGGCATTCCACATCTAAGACCTCCTACTGTCAGGGTAACTTTGAATAAGGTAGTTTTCTAAGAGAGTCCTGCCTTGCAAATCAAGAAAAAAATTGTCTCCTCATTCTTGATGATTAAAAAAGTAAATACTTAATCTGTTACACACTAAGGAAATGTTTTTCACTTTTTAAGCTTTTTTAAAAAATGCACGATTATTTCATATATTTTAAAACATATATGCTTATTTCATAGGGTTGTTTTATGCTTAGTGATACTGAGAATTCAATTCAAATTCGAGTTTCTTTTGCTCAATTCTAAAATGGGAAAATAAGACTACAACACTTATTCATGAATTCTGGAAAGAAAAGCAGGTCTTGTAAATCACTTTATAATTCCAATTAAAATCCAACCTCTTTTTAAATATCCTTCTAATATGCAGCTAACATATAATATTAGCCTTAAGATTATGTCCATATTTTAAATCAATCTGCTTATATCAAAGATTATAGAGAGCATATTGTGAGACTGCTGAAAGATAAATTACATTGTTCCTTAACAATTGGAACCTGAAACCAATATTCTTTTTTATTACACCTTGTTGTGCACTAAACCTCAGAGAGAATTCTCCAAGCTCTTTGAAAATTAAAATGCCAAAGAACAAAGCAACAAAATGTATTTACTTTGTCTTGTTACAAGATTCGAGAAAAGCATCATCTTGCAAGGACCTTATCTCCTTAGAGTAAAAGTCATGTAAGGATTTCGTTCATTTTTCAAATCATTGGCATACTCACAACCTTCTTAGAAAACACACATTTCCATTTACAGGTCAGAATTTCAACTGGCCATATATACTCAGAGGAAAACATGTCGCAGAGAGTTAAAACTACCTAAAGTTATTTTCTATTCGTTCACTTATTCAATAATAATTTATTAAACACTACTGTGTAGCAAAATAAAAAAAGACACTGAGGCAGGGCATTCATCAATGAATGAAGCACATATGATTAGGCCTTCATTGAGTATATAAAGCAGTAGGGATGTCTTTGACATTCCAACTCGCTATCCATTCCTGTACCAGATTACAATGCTTTGGTTAACATGGGACCACATTACAGTGGTATATGTCATATAGCTGAGGTATATGTCATATAGCTGAGGTGTTGTTTTAGTCAGCATTTCCACTGCTGGGATCAAAATACCTGAAAGCAGAACTTGGAGGGAAAAAGATATTTTTAGCTCACACTTCAAAAGTTTCAGTACATGATCAATTCCTACACAGTATTCAAGGCTGCAAAGCTTCAGGGCATGGTAGCTAGAAGCAGAGACAGAAGGAGTAGCAGGTAAGGGACAGACACAGCCCCCAAGGCCATGCCCCCAGGGACCCACCTCCAGCCATGCTTTGCTGCTGAATCTGGCTACACTGCTTAACACATGCATTTTGGGGGACATTTTTTAAATCATAACAGGAAGGCAGTCTATGAGGCTTCCACAAGGACAAACATGCCTAAAGATGCATTTCTCAGAATGTACTGCCATCAGTACACACACACAGAGTTTATATACACACACATTGATACATATTACATATACACAAACATATATCCTATATGTGCAAATACAAATATAATTATAAATTGTGGTAAAAAACAAGAAGGAAAAACAGGACTCTAAGAAAAGGAATAAGCAGGAAGAGTGAGGTATTCGGAGTTCTCCCACAGCAAATCTGTAGTTGACACAGTAGATATACAGTGACTAGGCAATGAACGGCAGAAAAGCAGAAAGGATAGAATGTGCAAAGGTGCTGAGATAGGAAAAAGTTTAGTTTTTGGAGCCACTGACCTCAGTCCAAGGGGTACACTGAAAAATCTCCAGGATAAGAGATTGAGTTACAGGCAACATTATGAGGCCCCTGAAGACCAGAGTCTGAAGATCTAATATCATGACAATCCTGGAAAATCACCCAGAGTTTTTAAGAAGACAGTGTGTGTGTGTGTGTGTGTGTGTGTGTGTGTGTGTGTGTGTGTGTGTATGTGTGTGTGTGTGTGTTTTGTGTGTGTGTGTGTGTGTGTGTGTGTGTGTATGTGTGTGTTTAAAAGTTCTAGTTTTCCTATGAAGAACCAAAAAGAGGAGGACTGGTATGAAGGTTTTTCTATCAGACCAGTGGAAAGAAAATAGTAGTTTGGACTAAACAGATGACTGAGAAACTAAAGCAAGAAAGGGACAGATTAAGATATTCCAGAGGGCTTGCTGAGGGGCTAGATGTAGGAAATAGAATAATGACTCAGAGTTCTGGCTTCAGAAACGTGGCAGATTGTAAGGCTATGTTCTGTGAAGGGGAAGACTGAATGGGAGGATCACATCACGGATAACGAAAGGCAGAATATTTAGATTCAAATCAGAAGGCTGGCTTCCACAGCCCAGGAGACTCCAGTCAGCGGGGCTCTGCTGGCAGAAGCAGGGCTTCATGTCTGACCTCTACTGACCACTTAGGGCTAACCACATTTACTTCCTACTACAGCCCTGGGAGATGGCTGTGATTAGCTGTACTGGAGAGATGAAGAAATCAAGGGACCTATTTCCTGTTTGTTTCAAAGTTACTTGGTAAATGGCAGAACTGGGATTCCAACCCATGACACTATATGTACAGTACACAAAAACACATCTTCCAATCCTTGATTAGATAGAGCCCCAATGTGGAATGAGTGGAAATGAGGGGTGTGTGTGTGTGTGTGTGTGTGTGCGTGCGCGCGTGCGCACACGCGAGCACTCGTGCCTGGGGGTGGACTCTGCCCAACAATACAGTTCTATTGTCAGATACAGAAAGCACAGAGGCAATTCCTTACTAGTCTGGGAGCATAAGTCAAACTGTCTACAATGGGGATGTGCTGGGCAACTTTGAGGATCAGCAACAGGAGCACAAGCTCTACTCTGCAGCTCAGAGCCTAGTGATCTGCCATGCTCAAAATATAATTTTCTTTACCCAACACCACATCAGTAGGCCAGATTCACCATGCACACTGAAGTTATGTACAAGGTCAAAAACGCTGCAAACTATTAGAGATTAAAGCTCCAGGTGAGATACTTCCCTAGGAGAGATAAAGTGCTGTGCAAAGCAGAGCACGGGGTGCTGGGAGCAGTAGGAGATTACTCAGTATAGAAAGGTCACAGAATGCTTTATTTATCGATTAAGTAAACTCCTAGAACATAATAGGGTCTGAACTAGGTGATATTGGAAAGTACAAACAAAATATAATTCTCACCCCTAAATTATTAATGTATAAATAGATACATTAATCAAGAAGATTATACCTTATACCCTAGTTCAAAGGTTAGAAGATTTTTAAATAAAGTGGCAGATAGTAAATATTTTCAGCTTTGTGGACCACACAGTCTCAGTACCCTGTCCTCAATACATTCATAAACTCTGTTTACACAACCAAGTGATGGGCTGGATATGGCCCACAGGCAGTGGCTTGCCAACCCCTGCCCTCAGCTCAGATTGCTCCCCAAATATAATACAATGACTTGTCACTCAAGTTGCTGAGATGCTGAGAAAATAAGAAAAAGGCAACCTAATTAGAATGTGCTGGACCCCCCGCACCCCCCAAGGTGAGACTGAAGCAAAGCTCTTTCTCTAGAATGTTTCTGCCAGAAGAAGAAATATAAACAAATCTAAATGACACAGTAACAAGGCAGGCAAGATCAAAGAAAGGAAGTCCTGGAGGAGACTGCATGGAGTGCTCACCCCACACCCAGGCAGCCTCTCCTCTTCCTCTCTTTCTCCCTGTCTTCCCTTTCTCTTTCTTTCTTGTTTTGTTAGAAACAGCTGCTCTATTTTTAATGAAATTTTTATACCAAATTGAACTTAGATCATCTACTTAGTAGATAATTATTGGGTACTTACTGTGAACCTATGCTGGAGTGCTTTCTGTATCAGTATACTGTGGAAGATCTGGTGCTTCAGGAGTGAGGAAGCCACTCATGCTATCCTTCCCCTCCTGGAACTTACAGTCCATAGAAGGGCTACAAACTAAAATCACATATGAACATAACTGCAGCTTGCGGGAAAATCCCACAGGGAGGGATTTATTTAGACAAAGTAAAGTGTCTCTACAAATGAAAGTCTTTGATTAAAAGTTTTTGGTTTTTATTTTTAATCAAGAAACTTTATTTTAGAAACTGTTAAAAGACTTAGATTTGGAGTATTGTGCTTTGGGAGAGGAAGAATATTGGAACACTAAAAAGAGAAGTGACCAAATTGCACAGGCAGGCAGGGCACAACTGCAGCTAGAAAACTATAAGAATGATTTTGAGCTGGGCCCTGATGTGCTTTGTTTTACCAAGATTAATCTAGGTGCTCTTGAAGAACTGTTTGTGGGAGGGGCAGGAGTGTGGGTGGGGAGAATATAATGGGTGTATGGGTGCTGCAACAGGAAAAAAAAAGGTAAGGACAGGGTGATGGCAGTGGAAATAGAGAAGAATTGCTGAACTTGAGACTTATGCTGGAGGAAGAACCAATAAGTTTTGTGGATGTGTTAAAGGATTTTGAGGTGTAGGTGTGCAGAAAAGGAAGGATAGTGGAGGAATCCCGCCACATGTTTTCTGGCTCGACCTCCTGATTGAATGAAGGTAGATACCATTTATCATGAAAGGGGAGAACAGGGAGGGATAAGAATGGGTAAAAATCTAAGAGCTATGTTTGACCATATTTGTATATTTGTGCTGCAAAGACAAAGAGACAATTGGATGCACAAACCTGAATACCAGATGAGCCACAGAGTATAGATATTTTAAAGTACTATAATAAATGACATCATGGAAAGGAACTGTATAAAAAAGAACATCAAGAAAAAAAGATTAGCCGGGCATGGTGGCGCACGCTTGTAATCCCAGCATTTGGGAGGCTGAGACAGGAGGATCTGGGTTTGATGCCAGCCTCAGCTACCTAGTGAGGCACTCCACAACTTAGTGAGACCCTGTTTCAAAATAAAGAATAAAAAATAGGGCTGGGGGTGTAGCTCGGAGGTAGAATGCCCCTGAGTTCAATCCCTAGTACTAGAAAAATAAATAAATAAATAAATAAAAGATCGAGCTGGGCGTGGTGGCTCACACTTGTAATCCCAGCATTTGGGAGGCTGAGACCAGAGGATCTGGGTTCGAGGTCAGCCTCAGCTACCTAGTGAGGCACTCTGCAACTTAGTGAGAC